>CM076971.1:15598855-15653855 GCA_039105355.1 Benthosema pterotum | reverse complement strand
CTCTTAACATCTGTTCTGCCACCTTGTTCCATCAGATACACTCTTGTTTTGTTTGCATCTGATGATGTCTGATATGGCAGCTGTGGTGTTACTATAGTCTTTGCAAATAAACTTGCAAGGTGCGGAACAGACTAATCTGATGCCAGGAGATGCATTGCGGTAATTAAGTGGCTTATTGACCTGTGGCAGATTGAATGTAGAGAAATACAACAGCATGAAGCACCATAATCACCGAATAAAAGCTGCTGAGTAGTTTACTGCCTACTACCGTGCACACACACACACTCACATCACGCACACACACAAACACACATGCGCGTGTACTGTGCACGCACACACACACACACACACACACACGCATGAACATGCACACACAGAGACAGATCGGAAATATACCACGGCACAAACACCACAGGTGTGTTTGATACATTTTCAAATACTGGGTCAAAATGACACCTCATAACAGCCGCACAAATGAATGGAAATGCCAGTACACTACAAAACGTTGACGTCACTTATTTGACATAAATAAAGTGGATATGGCTAATTCTTTGGGAGATCTAAAAGTCATTTGACGAATGACACTGAGCTTCACTTCCCATGACCGCTTAGCATAATGCCGAATTTCGTAGAAAACGAGTCAGCATAGAACTGCCAAAACTGGGCTTGACTTCTAAGTATTTCAAATTGCATTTGCATATATTTTGGAAAATACACTCTCACACAAGGTTTACCACCTTGTGTGAGGGTGCAAGCAATGCTAACACCAGGATACCGATGCCATGATACTGACCATGATAAAGACCAGGATTCTAACACTAGGATATGGAGCAGGACACTAATAACAGGACACTGATACCAGAACCATGATACAGACACTAATATAGTGACACCACTGGCACTGACACACACACACACACACACACACACACACACACACACACACACACACACACACACGCACACACACACGCACACACACACACACACACACACACACACACACACACACACACACACACACACACACACACACACACACACCCCCACTCCACCACCACCATCAAATTTCATCACATCATGATGTGTTCACTTCACAAGATATGGTGGCCATCCCCTTTTGATACTGTCTGTGATAGGCTGAATTTATTCCGTGGCCACCGGTGTAAACAACAAGAGCAAGCTAGTGGCTACCTGATTACCATATTCATTGCAGGGCTTTAATTAATCTGACAAATGCAGATGTAAACGTTGTTCTCCCTCAGCCATTGTGGTGCAGCCGAAGCTTGCCTGAAAACAGTGAGATAAAAGGAGCGCGGAGTGGCTCCTGGTCTTATCTGCTTTGTGCTCCAATCAGCCCTGTTATTAATCATCGACATTAATTAGAACCATTAATCACACTTCAGAATAGAGGTGTCTGTGTTCGGAGGGCAGAACAGGGACAGCGCTGGAGCGTTTCATTGGGAGACACCTCTCCCCAACTCGCGTGTACTGGAGCAGTTTTTTATGATTTAGTAAACTATACAAACTATTTGTATTGCACTTGAACAAAATGACTGCAGTCCAAACTTCCAATTGTAAATGAGAGTTTAGACATTCGGTCTAGTCAAGTGTAAATGTTCAATGCTATCAACAGCTAAGGAATGAATGAACATATACTATACTGCTTATTGTCGAAAAATTCTGCAGTGGATTATTTTATCTGCATTTAAGCTATTATGTTATACTTATTTTACCCATTATGAATTGAGGCTGATTCTATAAATGGCTTCTAAATCCGTAATAGTTCTCTATCAAAGGATAAAAGAAAATTAAATTTAATTAAAAGAAATTAGCAGATGTACAAGCTCCCAGCACATCAATTCATGCCGCACTGTGAGTTGTTTTTTTTTTTAAATAGGCAAAACGTAAAAATGTAAAAGGGTGAAAGGTGCTTTCCAGTTTTTAAAAAGTGTGTTTTGGTCTATAGCCCAAAAACCTTTTAGTTTAATACCAAATACCAAAGATTCCTTCTTTGGTAAAGTGCAATTTAGTTCTTGGACAGCAGGGGTTTTCAACAGGTGGTCCGGGGACCACCAGTGGTCCTTGAGAGGGTTCCAGGTGGCCCCAGCTAAGTTGTTCAACCAGATGTAACTCTTGAGAACGTAAAAATGAAACCAAATGGACCCTGGTGGTTCCATTTGGTTTCATTTTTACCTCTCAAGAGTTAAAATATTCATCATGTGAATTAGTCCTAAATCTACACAACTATAAGAATAATGGTCATGAACAAAAGCAAAAGAAATCTTTAGTTTTGGGGTCTGTGGTGCTAAAATGTCCTCAAATGTAGCTCAAATGCTGAATAAATGGTGGGCCCTGGGATGAAAAAGGTTGAAAACCCCTGAATTATAGCATCCGCCTTGATTACACAGATACATAAGAGGTTAACATGCATGTGAACTTACATCGCTGAGGATAGTGAATGCTTCAGTCAGAGCTTCACCCAGCAGCCCGATCCCTTTGGCAAACAACTTATCCAGATGCTCCCGGAAATGCTGACAGATGACAAGGTTAGAGGTGACGGGAGGATTTAAACTGTAATAACGGCAAATTAAATCTGATAATAACTATGTATGTTCAATTACTGTCAATCTGAATAGTACTCACAAGTTTATTAGCTCTGTCAGCACGGACCAGGGTTCCATTCAAGCATGGCTCCACATAGTGTATCTCCTGATTATACTGTGAGCACAGAGAATATATGTACATTAGAGATTGGAATTGTACTTTAATTTAATATTCAAATGAATTCAATTTCATTTAACACTGAAGTCTTTACTGTTTGAATCATTTAGTGATCTTTAGTAGAATCCTCGGATAAGCAATTCATCGGATAAGCAAGTGATGACACACATAGAACACAAAGCATGCAGTCACACAATCACACACACCCCAAAAACAGGCAGAATCCAAAATGCAAACAACAAAGTTTTGTGGCGTGATTTACTGCAATGATGTTGAAGAAGTCATCATCTCCGAGTGTGTCCAATATGGAGGCAACCGTCTGTCTGGCAATGGTCAGCCTCAGTCCCTTCATGCTTCCACTAACATCTACCAAGATTATAACATCCTTAGGAGATGTGGCTGCTTGAATGTACCTACAATAAGGACAGACAAGAATGAATATGTTAGTGGAGAACAGTAGAATGGTAATACATTATGTCTACTACTTTACTGATAATATAATTGCAAGCCAAAAATGTAAAGGCATACCACTTCCTGTTTCTGCAGTCAAAACCAATAACACCATGCTCATCTGGATGCCACTTCACCCCTGGTGGATAAACGAAAAGCAGACAGTGACATGTGCACTCTCAGTTATAGATGGGCAAACACTGCTTTCGGGAAGGACAATAACAGCATAATATCTGAAGAGTAACACAAGAATGCTGTTGTCAGTTCAAAAAGTTATCTCGAGTGCTACACTGTGACATCTGATAAAAGATGTCATATTGCTGTAATAGAATTTCCTATATTTAGATGTAAAGCAGTAGGTACATCACAGGGTAGTATTATCTCCTGCTGTATATCAGATCTTAATGCCTTTGCTCTGTGCACTACAGCAGGGCCGATGCACCCTGCTATCATTGTAATGGCCTTTGTAGGCTCCAATACATCTGGACTGCATTCCAATAGGCTAGGGCTGTTGTAGAGAAGACCCACATTGGAAAGTTCTGATTAATTCTCTACTGTATGTATGCATCCTCTCTGATGGTCTGTAAAATTACAACATTAGCCAAATCACCCTTTTAGTGATCCTATTTCAAGTTTTCTCAATGCCCCCTCACACTGATGGCTCCCTTGAGACATCAGCAGAAAGATATGGGAGGGGGAGAGAGAGAGAGAGAGAGAGAGAGAGAGAGAGAGAGAGAGAGAGAGAGAGAGAGAGAGAGAGAGAGAGAGAGAGAGAGAGAGAGATGAATTGGGACATAGAGTACAGACAGACAAGCAGAGGGACATGGGAGGCTATAAAACTCACCAGGATACTGCCTGAAGAAGCCCTTGGCACTCCCGAAATACTGCCAAATAAGTGATGGGTCTCTTTCGAAATTATCCACAAACACTTTATTGAGGGCTTCCGACCAATACACCCCGTTCACTATATCAGGATCTTTGGACAGAACGTTGGCGAGAAGGATCCAGTGAAGAGATGTACAGGAAGAAGAGAAAAAACATTTACCATTTACAGGATTTGCACTGTTGACCTTTGCACCTTACAGAACCTCCCTCAAGGAGAAACAATGGACATGGCTAAATAATTCCCTTCCCCTCCTGCTGTTGGAAGTGCACCGGCCATACTGAAAAGATCACTATCTACTATCCCATTACAGCCTAACAAAAGGACTGGGGAGATGTAACACACTCCACGTCGTAAAACAAAAAAACGCTGAACACCTCCCTCTCCATCATTTTATTCACCACTCCTTCCAATGTCTTTGACAACTGAAAACCAGTAGTCTCTGTCTCTGTCTCTGTCTCTGTCTCTGTCTCTGTCTGTCTGTCTGCCTGTCTGCCTGTCCGCCTGCCTGCCTGCCTGCCTGCCTGCCTGCCTGCCCGCCTGCCTGTCTGTCTCACAAGCACCATTATTAATCCCACTGCTACACCTTCCAAGCTGTAGAGTGTCAACCCGGCTGACTATTAAGCGCAATTTATAATTGGCTGTGCAGCATTTGCAAATATACAATCATTTTTTCAAAATCAAACTCATCAACATACTGTATATCAAAATGTATTTAAAGTAACAATGGCAGAATTTACTCATTATGCATGTGTATAATGTATACCCAATTAAAAAAAATCAATTGTATGCAAAATATAAAAATCTATACAGCAGCTGAACTGTAACATACGGTGGGTATATATGTTTTGTTGCGACAGTCAGTCAGGTGGGTATACAGTATATGTTTTGTCAGTCAGTCAGGTTACTCAATATATGGTCAATTCATAGCGATCTCACACCAGTGACACCACCATATATGGCGATCAGTCCAATACACCTTGCGACACGTTTTATATGGCCGTCTCCTAATGAAGATACATGGAGACTGGATCAACACCTAGATCAACACCTAGATATGGAGCCACTAGCAACTATTCACTGTACATCTAGCCTGGCCGTGGGATCCCCACGGCAGATCGAGCTGATCTGATTTGATCTCACGAACGTGTCGTCATCCCCCCCTACTCCCCCCCCACCCCCGCCCGTCCACTGCTGTTCTACCTCACATCATTTAGAGCGACGCCCACCCCGGAAGGTTGACTCCCCCCTCAAGGCCACTGTGTGTAACAAGTTAGTCCAGGCTTTACGTTTTCGCGCAACACGAACGAAAACGAAAGCCTGGGTGTCGAGGCTACTGTACATCTGACCTCAGGCCCTTAGATCTGTATATTTGAAGCTGACCTGTTCTAACATTCCATATGTTGACCTTCAGTTTTCAACAGGCCAAATGAAGGCGCAGCCCTACCTTTGCATTCATCACACGCTGTACACTCAAGACACTGTGCATGCTGTGTCATAAATGGTGCCCATAAATGGTGCTGACCTGTTCTGACATTCCCAATGTTGATTTGAGCTCATCAAACTCGACTCAATACATACTGTATACGTCCAGAGCACATCAAACACTGTACATGCACATGCAACATAATATAGGCTCTTGCCTGACAGCATGGCATGTGTGCTGTTCATGACAACCTTTGCTGCATGTCTCTCCCCTTCTCTCTGACCCTATTTCCTGTCTATCCTTCCTGTCTGCAATGTGGAGTATAGTACATAAGTACTGAAATGTGTATACACCACAATGAAGGTAAACCTCACAATTGAAATTACCAATACTTTTTTAATGTACTAAATTTCCTCTACTACATGGTCAGTGCAGTGCAAGTTGTTCTTACCTTTGTTGTACATGTTGGTGGGCACCTGCACCACGCTCAGGCTGAGGTTGACGGACAGATTGTTGAAATGGTCATTGGGCTCCAGCAGGAACTCTCCTCCTAGCTCCACATTATTGCCCTCCTCGTCCACTTCATTGATCAGCACTGCGTTGAAATACTCATACTGAGGAAAAAAGGCAGTGCACATGTTCAGCAAAATATATACAGAAAAAAATAGAAGCATCTATGAGCATACAATGCGTTCCAATGAGACATGTCATGAACTTACGTATAGATCTGCATTTTTGTCAATGACAAGAAGAGAAGAGATCCTGTTTCTTAGGCTACTACAATTCCAATGACACATTATGTGGGTAGTACGCTCTGGCTGGCCTGGAAGGTACACCAATTCTGTTTGGTGCCACCATTACAATAACTTGATTGATAGTTTTTAAGTCAAGATATGGTATTGGTATTTTGTCATAAACCCAATGAACAAAGGCAATGTCACAGCCACAGAGAAAATAAACAAAAAACAGAAAATATAGACTAAATTACATCTTTTTGTAACTTTGGCAGCAGGCACATGCCCTAAAAGGAATAGACAAAATATTGTGTGTTAAAAGTTGAAAGTGAAAAGAGGCTCCCTTTAAAGATAGAGTGCCATGATTTTCCCCACAACATGATCATCAGGTATTATTATTATACAAGGATGAAGATTTTGTTTGTTTGTTTTTTTGTTTCAAAAAGGTATGCAGTTTAAAATATAACTTGTTTGTGATGCTTGTTTGCCTGGTGGGTGATCAGCCAGAACCCAGAACTTAAGTCACACCCACAGCTGATGTTGTATGAAAAATAGGGAGGGGCAAATAGTTTGATGTCACATTATGACCGATTAATCTGACTGCCAAGGATTCAGCCAAGAAAGAAACCCAAAATCAGGGTCCGGATGCGCATGGGCATCCTCATAAACACACAAACAACTGGCGAAAATGCAAAAATCATGATACGCCATCTTTTTGCACATGTGGGAAATCTGGGCATACACAGTTAGCTCCATGACTGGGACTGATCTGCCCATGAGTCCTTTTACACTGAAGTCCACGTGTTTGAGTGGCCTGTCCTTCACTGACTGCTCCTGTTAGAGAAGAAACTCTCTCATCCTGTCTAAGCAGCCTGCCTGCAGTCTCGACTCCTGCGTGTGTCTGTGTGTTTGTGTGTGTGTGTGTGTGTGTGTGTGTGTGTGAGAGAGAGAGAGAGAGAGAGAGAGAGAGAGAGAGAGAGAGAGAGAGAGAGAGAGAGAGAGAGAGAGAGAGAGAGGGAGGGTTGGGTGATGGACTCTATACCATACTTGGGGGAGGCATCACCATCCAGCAGCATCTGACAGCTCATACCACGCCTGAGCGCCTCTCTGACAAGCCGAGGCGGGGTGTGGGGTTGGTGGGAGAGAGAGAGCCGCTAAGAGAGAGGGGCGGGGGCAGTCAAATGTGCACTCTCAGCAGAACTTATAGCACTGTGGAGACTAGAGAGGCACGTTAACCGCTGGGGTTATTACTGTAGTGCAGGTAGGGGACACTGCAGCTCCCAAGCTCTGAGACGACCCACTGACTCTTACACCACTGCAGTTAGCTGCATGGTGCCTGCAGCCATTTGCACCCGATATATAGTTGGCCCTGTATATTACTACCAGACCTGCATGCCTGGTACACCTGGACATGTGGTGGTATCTCTCTCTTTATGCTACATAGGTTTAACGAGGCCAGAGTATAGAGATTGCTGCGGGAGAAGGTGGCTGTTACAACTTAACTCCCTAATAGAGTGGAAGTGTAAAACGCCATCTTGTCACATTCCACTGATGCAGTCAATGTTTAAGACAAAGCAAGTGTTGAACACAATGCTGATTGATTGCAATGCTATTTATTTAATGTTGCACATACTTTGTCAAAAATTACAAACTTTCCTTTTCAAAGAATCTTGACATTCAGATTATAACCTACATGCACTTATACTAGGCTACTGCATGAGGTTGGTTAATGGAGAATTAAAAATGTTTTTCATTAAATACGTATAAAAATAGCAAATCTGATCTTTTGTGAGAAAAAGAAAATAAAGCATAGGGTATCTTTTTCTAAAAGGTTAAATAGGCCTATATATTATAATATAACATATAATATAATATATATTAATTATATATCATATTATCTTTTCATTCTTTTTCCACCATTCTTTTTTTAAATCAAGATTGCTCTAATTGGTTATTTCCATCCTCTTGCGTGCATGGTGGTCAAAGTTTGGATGATTAAAAAAAAAGGCAATAGCGTGAAATAAAGTTTTCAAACGAGTGAGTCCCGCCTTTTCTGCCACTTTTATCGTTAGTGATCGCGTGCCCTTGGTCTATATAGTCCTATGGGCTACCTGTGTCAATGTAAAGCACTCCTTCTCCGCAACCCTAAACGCACGACAGCTGAGATAAGCCAAGCCACTGCTTATCGCACTGTGTCCGGTGAAGTGGCCCGTGAAAAATGTGTGGTGTCAGACGACGGTGACTTTTGATTAAATTATGCAGTGATATCGTAATATCGGCATTATTCCATCCTTAGCCTTATCGCCTGCGTGGCCTCTGTTAATGAAGACCCATATGATAGTCATACTGGCCTAGTCAAGTTCACTTTTAGTGAAGGACATATTATAGGCCTATAGCCTTTCATAAAGAAGGGTTTATATTTTTCATTTCTCTGGCAGATCCATGGCCGGAAATTCGAAATGACTCTAAAAGGAGCCACTACCAGCTGCCTACTAAAAGCTTCAAAGCGGCTGAATGTATGCGGTGGTCAATAAAGGCTAGGCCTATAGACCGATTGGTTGCATGCGGTTATTAAAATCACGAAAAACGGGCAGTCTCATCTCACACTGCAGCTTCACGAAGTTGACGAATTCTCTCTATTGTGAATTGTCGTTTATTGAATGTTGACATTGCACAATTCACACATACTGTATAGTGAAAAGAAATAATTTGAATAAGGATATTTTTGCATATATTGGTATGCACTGAGCATATACATGGTTAAAAGAAGAATTATATTATTATCCTATATTAGCCTATAGGCTATTTTAAATTCGCAGGTAGAATGGAAGATAACGTCCTATTTAATTAATTGGAATTTAAATACATATTAAATACGTATACAGACAATATTTGACAGTCGGTAGGTAGGCCTAAGTCTAATTTAGCTATTAGCCCATTTAATAAATGAAAGAAATTATTTCTGAAAGAGGAAACGGTATTAAAAACCAACGTGCTCTGTCTGTATCTAGGCCTAAGCCTATATTTCCAAGCTTATAATAATATCCAATACATTTATATGACTTGACCATCAGAAAAACCGGGAGGAAATGAGGTGATTGAAATGTATTCATATGATGTAAATGCTTCTATTAACTGGAAAGCGCTGCCATGATTTTAGTATTTTGTTGCTTGGCTAGGTTTCCAATCTCCACAGTCAGGAAAGTGAAACAATGCACCGTGGTGCACACAAGAGTTTCATTTATCTTTGTCTACTGGAGAGAAAAAAGGGAGCGAAAGAGAAAGAGAAGGAGAAAGAGAGAGAGAAATGAGAGAGAGGGAGAGAGACTATAGCCTATTCTCCATATGACAGAATTACTGCATTCCCCCCGCATAGGCAGAGGAAGCTCACTGCGCAAAGAAGTCAGCCAGCAGCTAAATCCTTTAAGAAGCCATATACAATATGTTTCAGTAAAGCCTATAAAACAGTGGTTTTCAACCTTTTTCATCCCAGGGCCCACTATTTATTCAGCAATTGACCCACGGACCATGCACAATTTCTAATTTGACGACATTTTCAGCACACAGACCTAAAGATTTCTTTTGGGCTTTGTCCACAATTCCAGGCAAACATTTCGCAAATAAAACTGGCAAACATAGGCCTAGTAAATCAAAATGACCATTCTTCCATCTTCCATCTTAATTAACGGATGATAATTTAGATTATGAATATTATAACTCTTCAGAGTGTAACAATGAAACCAAATGGACCCGCAAGGGTCCATTTGGTTTCATTTTTACGCTCTCAAGAGTTACATCTGACTAACCAACTTTTCATCTGGTTAACCAACTTAGCTGCAGGGACCACCTAGAACCCTCTCGAGTACCACTGGTGGGCCCCGGACCACTGGTTGAAAACCAGTGGTATAAAGCATCAGGCTACTTAAATGAATAAGTAGGCATACGGTATTTACAAATAATACACTTTTTAAAGGAAAAAACATCGCTGTTTCTATAGGCTATATAAAACATGCAAACAGACAGTGTAGGCCTATAGGGTAATTGTTTATTACAAACACCTGGTGACCCTGGTCTGCTGTCCAGGTGCATGGTGGCTGTACTTTAATTACATCTGACCTGACCACGGTATAGCTGACACAGATTGTGTCCCATTTCTGTCCTACAAAATGCTCAGCGCCACACGTGCCTTTATTTTTTTTAGACAGAAAGCTAGGCCTATATCCTCAGTGTTCAATTTAAGCTATATAGGCCTATATTTTCAGTTAAAGCACACAGGCTGCCTTTAAGTTGGCTATAGCCTGAGTAACACTTACACACAATGCGGTGAGTTATGACAGCCTTCATCCTATGGCTTCTCTCATTAAAGGCGCATTATCTATCAACGCGATAAAGGGACATTAAATTGGACACAAAGGGAAGAGCCTGCAGCCTTCTCTCACCTTGCAAGCGCCTTGCTTGCCAACTCCATTTAAAACGCACCACCTTTTCTGACCTCACGATTTGCCCGCCATTTCTCTCTGGTTTCTTGCATTCCCTGGTTTTAAGTAGGCTGTTGTGTTTATATAGCCTACTGTATTATAGCTAAGCCACACACCACGCCACACGCACGCGCGCGCGCGCACGCACACGCACACACACACACACACACACACACACACACACACACACACACACACACACACACACACACACACACACACACACACACACACACACACACACACACTTTAAAATGCACCTATTTCCGATGCCTCACCTGCAGGTCCGGGTTTTCCTCATGCTGATGATGAGCCTCTTCTGCTGCTTCCACCAGCCTCTGATGGAAGGACGGAAATTCACAATGTTTAAAACTCGCACTTGTATCATTTTTTCCATCCCATTGACCTACACTGAACTCATCTAATTTACTGTAGCTTATAGTGTTAAATGAACACTCCAACAACCACGGTCCCATATGGAAAATATTGCATATTGGTTCTTTAAAACCTTTAAGTTCCGATAATCCCATTTCCCCTTTTTTCTTGCTTCTGCCTCTCCAAGTAAAGTGTAATTATTTTACAGTCCATTCCAAATTAATAGTCATCAGTGGAAATGGAATTTAAAAACAATGGTTGGTTAGCTTTGGATTAGTTTTAAATTCTCCAGGCGATTAGGCTATAGGGTCAAGTGAAAACGCTGTGTCCACCAAAAAACTTTGAACAAACCCTTCTTTTTTCAGAGTCTATATTTATGTAGCCTGAGTGTCAAAATAGGCTATGTCTGAAATGATTGATAGGCAATTGAAGTAAGCAACGATATGAGCCAGACTGAATGCCATGCAGCAAGGCAGCATTGCCCGAGATTTTCACCCTTGAAATGTGCTTGCTGTGTCGTTTTGGGGGAATTGCCGCCTAAACATTACATTCACCCTTGCCTGTGGAACCGACCCGGTAATTAATAACTGTCAAATACGTCAGAAAATAACTGCAATGTAAACAGAATTGAGGTTTTACTGCCAACACGGTTAGTGGCGACAAAACTCATTTTACCGTGTCGACTTTCATTGTTGAGTCGTCAGCACTGCATGACCAAACGTGAAATTGCAACAAGACGAAAATATAATTATTCTTTCCGAATTAGACTAAGAATATCACTGGCGGGCCTATGTCCTTTGAATATCCATACATACCTTAAATTATTATAGGCACATGAGATTGAAATAGACCCTATTAGGCTATTCTCTAGGGCTCACAATAAAGCGTGCATCATTTTTTTCCTTCCACAAACGCTGTTTTCAATTTTGAAAGTGATGACGTTGCCAATTAGGACTTTCAAATTGGGAAATGTCAAGATGCATATACTAATTAGCATTATCCTGCTTTTTTTCACATGCCACCATGATTTCAACATTGCCGCATAATTATATGCTGCGGCATGTAGTCTGTTCTGTTGTAGGCTATTAGATTTTGTTTATAGGCAATAGCATTGGGTATCGTGATTTGTAGTGCACATGGAACATCAGGCAGCCATGAGATAACCGTTATCATCTCCAAACACTCACTGGGAGGACTCACTGACTGGACTATTATATTATAACAGCTCTTATAGGTCTCAGTGGGAAATTGTCGTTGTTGAACAGGGAATTGGGAACATTAATATGAACGGCATGCCGTTCATAAGGTCCCCAATTCCCTAGTATGGACACTGTCCAACATCCCAGTAGAATATAGTTGATTGTTGTAGGAAAATGTTATTTAACTGCATTTCACCTACCCTTGTGGCATCTTGTTTCCTCAGGAACATTTCCTCCATTTTTACTGCCAGGTTTTTGACCACCTTCATGCCATCTATTTCCTCCACTCTGACAGACTTTTCAAATTCCTTATATTTCTGAAAAGCACAGAACATATTGCTTCTGGTCTTTGCACTCAAGGGACAGCTCGTGACAAATGGTCTCACATGCATGGGAAAGTGTTGCAAGAAAACAACACAAACCAAAACAAACAAACAAAAAATCAGGATGTTTGTAGGATACAATGGATAATTTGGAAAATTCATATAATAAAATAACCATCAAATTGAATTGACACACACGCGCGCGCGCGCGCGCGCGCGCGTGTGTGTGTGTGTGTGTGTGTGTGTGTGTGTGTGTGTGTGTGTGTGTGTGTGTGTGTGTGTGTGTGTGTGTGTGAGTTTGTGGTATGTGCCATGCGCCATTAATCGGCTCGTGCTCACATTTTTAACCTATGAAGATCTATGAGTGAAATCATTAAATAAAGCTTCTTGAACTTTAAACCTTAAGTGGATAGGAACTATCTGACGAGCTGCCTGTCAGCCAAGCAGTCCCAGATGACTGGCTGATAAAATGTATCCCGCAACAGACAGTGAATGATGGATGGGCTTTATCTTGTCTGACAAGATACATCTCCCCGTCTCTGATTGGCTGAAGGGGCCAGGCTGGGTGGGCAAGGGGCGGGTCTGAGTCTGAAGGCTATGCACGGTTGGAGGGTAATTGAAATGGAGTCAGAGCACAAGAGAAAGATAATAACGTGTCAAGCTCGGGCGATTCTGGATAATGAACTACACCTCACATAATGCTGATTCTGCTAGACTCACAGGACATGCACTGATACAGAACAAAGCCCAGGAGTAGAACAGGCAGGGTATATCATTACATAACATCACAACTCCCTCCTGCACAAAAGACAAAATAAAAAACAAACCCCTAAGTGTTAGCCATGCTCTATTCACCGGCACCAGACAGACACAAATATACACGTTAGTAGTATACATTCAAACGCGCACAAAGTATACTTTAGCGCGCGCGTGCGTGGCGCGCGCGCGCGCGCGCACACACACACACACACACACACACACACACACACACACACACACACACACACACACACACACACACACACACACACACACACAACGGCGCGCGCGCCTACACGAGGCGACAAATTACCTAGTGAAAGGAAGAGTGTGGGCTCGCAGTGGAGCAGAACAGTTCATTTCACGCCTGTCCTCCTCGCCTCAGCAACCCAAGCCCCCGCCCCCCATGTCCCCCATGTCCCCGCCCCTTGCTCGCGCTCCTCCAGTCATCAAAGGGGAGGTTAACCCCCATCCATCAAAATCGCTGATCATGATTATTGATTTGGAGGACTAACTAATGCGGCGGTGAGTGGGGAACACATGGAGACCGATGAATCACACAGACACGAGGGGTTCTCCTCCTGCTGTCCCCGGTGGAACTCTGAATGAAATCAGGTAATTCACCATAAAAGCACCTAATGATCACCCTTAATGTACAGTCCCTAATGAGCCGTCAGATCCCTCCCACCACACCGCATTGTGCTGAGTGTGCTGACTGGCTCAGAGAGCTGCTCTCACCATGACATGCCTCTATGAACAGGAACATGAGGAGAGTGCTGCTTAGCTACGCAAAATAAAAAAAACAACAAAAACACATCTGCTGGGCATTTTGTACAGTGTACCAATGATTGTTATTGTGCAAAGGCAATTGCATATTCAATGACGAGGAGAAATATAGCCAAAAAAAACAAGCAAACACACCAGGGGCGGATCTAGGCAGGGGCATGGGCCCCACCAAACATGATGGCATGCAAAACAGCCCAAGATATTTCAAATTAAAGTTATTAGGCTATATTTAAAATGATTTGAAACACTAGTACTGCTACTAACTACAGTTGTGTCACCACTAAACCAACAGCATTTCATCATTGAAAACAGAAAACTCTCAGACCTTTAGCTTTATCCATGCTGCATAAAGCTACCCCCCCCCCCCCACACACACACCCCCCCACCCCACACCACACACACACACACACACACACACACACACACACACACACACACACACACACACACACACACAGCAGAGTGGCAACTTCCGTGCTGCACACAAGTAGGCCATGCACAGGAGTTGGAGAGTTAGTGCCCGACACACCCAGGATACAATAGGCTACTCATGACAGAAAAAGAAAAATATAGCATGCGTCTCATCTGCTGTCCTCCACCAGCCATGTTTAGGACCTCACAGGTGATTCAGTGTCTGATTAGGCTAAATAAACATGGCTGGTGGAGGAGTCCTAAACATGGCTGGTGGAGGACTAGGCCTACATGATGAGAGATGAAATGAACATGTATATTTGTTTGCCAAGGCAGAGCAATAAAAGCTGATGATATTGAGAAAAATCTAAAATGTTCCAACTAACTAAAACTAATGTAATTTTACAAGGTACTCTAACACCAATGTATACATTGGTGTAAGATTACCTTGGCATTGGAAATGCTACAGAGACCTGCACATGCAACTCATCCCATTATTACAAATATATACAATTAAGCTGTTCAGCTTAAGACACAACTTATACAACAACAATATCATAGATCAGTAAAGTAAATTTCACACAACACAAACAAGTAAGTCAGATTCAACACTGATGCAAACTCTGCCTTGAGGCCTATATCTGGATGCAAGAGAGCACACCTCTGCCACCACATGGCCAGAGAGGTAAACTGCACCATGAATCCATGATGCTGTGTGGTTTCTAACCATTTTGATATAGAGCCCACTATTTATTCCGCATTTTAGCCACGGACTACCAAAACGATAGATTGATGAAAAATACAAATCTTCTACATTCTCTGATTGTGTAGACCTTAACTACTTCAGATGATTAACAATAATGTATCTATTGAAATGTAAAATGAAACCTGTAGGATACTGGTTTGATTTTACACTCAAATGAGTTTAAGATCTAGGCTATAAGGTTCTATTTTGTTTACCAACTTTGCCTTACTTGACTGGGCACCACCTGGAAAGCTATCAAGAACCATAGCTGTGACCTAATCCTATAGGCTAGTTCGAGCTGCCTGCCATGTATTTTCCTCACACACACCTTCTCCATCCACACCTCATCCCGCCACGCTTATTCAATTTGTGCCCTTTGTCGTGTTCATATCCCGCGGTTGGAACTCTTGACTCCAGAGAGTTTAACTGGAGAGATGAGATGAATCAGTGCTGTATGTGGTTAATGGGCCGTATCGGACGTAGCTCTCTCTCTCTCTCTCTCTCTCTCTCTCTCTCTCTCTCTCTCTCTCTCTCTCTCTCTCTCTCTCTCTCTCTCTCTCACACACACACACACACACACACACACACACACACACACACACACACACACACACACACACACACACACACACACACACACACACACACACACACACACAGAGAGAGAGAGAGAGAGAGAGAGAGAGAGAGAGAGAGAGACACCTGTCTACTTCTGAAATCAGTATTCAGTTGAATCCCTATGCTTGTTGTGTAAACGACAAAGATATAATTCAAATTTAATCAAGTGTATGCGAAGAAAGGCACAGAGCATAGAAAGTAATTACCTTTTGCAGTAGTTGTGATCCAGAATACTTTGCAGAAATTGATTTAATTTCTCCACCAAACGCTGATGCCCATAGCTTCACACTTGAACACAGAGGAGGCAAACATCATTTCAGGGCAAAAAGCAAGTACTAGCAAAGGAACAAATTTGTTCTCTTGGAAGGAGAAGAAAATAGTTTTATTTTGTACACGGTATCCTGGATGTTGATTTATCATGTGATTTGTGTAGTATATTTAAATTAACCACAATTTGAGTGTGCCATAATGGCACAGATGGGTGGATCTGAACACCTATATTTCATTTATTTGTAAGAAAACATACAACGAAACTATTATCTGAGCCAATTGGTTCTACATGTCCTTCTACACATCGGCATCAGGCCATCAGGGTAATACGATTTTGTGTTTTCTAAGTCAGTTTTAAGTCACTTTCTCAAAGCTCTTTCAGGTTTGAAACACATTAAAAACAGTAGTACCATTATTTATTATTATTAGTAGTAGTAGTATTGTTGTTGTTTTATTATTTTATTATTATTTTAGTTTTCTATTTCAGTCATTTACATTTTGCGACTGTATATGAAACAAGCACCATACACAATAAATCCACTTAAATTGTTTGTCCAACTCTCCGAATAACTTTAGGAAAATGCTGAGGCATAATATATTATCAGAATCTATTATAAAATGGTAATGACTAGCACAATGGAAAGCGCTCTGCAGTGCAGTGCCAATCTATACCCGAATATTCAATGTGAATATATGCACTGCTAAAAATATAAGTCTAATCTTATAATCTTATAAGACCTGAAAAGTTTCAACAACTTTATTGTCTTTCTGTATGGAGTATCATATTGTTGTGCTGTTATTTTATTATTTTCACAGAATAGCAGTTGTCATTTTAAAATATTTGAAAAGTAACAGAGGCCTCCACCAATCGGTGATATTATCACTTTTCGAAACCTAATCTTCACAGTCTACCCCTATTTGCATACAACTATTTAATTATTCGACACTATCCACACATATTGTTTCATTATGCATCACCTAAAACAAAGCATAAAATGTGTGGTTTAGGCTGCTCTGATTGAATCCTTTCGTTTTTAACTTTCAACTTCAAGTTAGTACCTAGAGAGTCAAGCAAACATATTATTATATTAAGATCTATAACCTAGTCTAAGTTCCGTTTCACTAGTTTTTACAAGTTCTCAAATATCCTTTCACTCACACTGATAGTGGAATCCCTTGTTGGGACCCTACTGCCTCCGCCACGTTCATGCCGACAGCAATCCAGAAGAGGGGGATGCTGGAGCAGCACAGGATGTGGCAACAGAATACCATCCAATTCCACAATTTCCACTGCATCTTCGGGATTTTTGTATACCTTTCCAATTCTGGATTCCGGGTTTAGATTCAGTCGGTCACCGTGCAATTGAAGGCTCAGTGCATTTCCTCATCGCCCTCATCAGCTCAGAACGGTAGTACTCCCACTTATACTTCCAAATGGGGGAGCAGATGTCAGTCCCGTAGTGGCTCCCGTGCCGAAAGAAAAGAATGGCCTTTCAAACTACGGTGAGAGAGAGAGAGAGAGAGAGAGAGAGAGAGAGAGAGAGAGAGAGAGAGAGAGAGAGAGAGAGAGAGAGAGAGAGAGAGAGAGAGAGAGAGAGAGAGAGAGAGAGAGAGAGAGAGAGAGAGAGAGAGAGAGAGAGAGAGACCCTAATGAGTTTGTAATATACGGTATGCCCCCAGTAGTATAGCTAGTTTCTTATACCTCGCTTGTAGCGGCATAGGCTACAACTGGCGTTTCGGAGATAACTGTCTTGTTTGCTCACGGCTCCAAGTGATCAAAGTGCATTGAACTTGAATTGGATATCAGATTCAGAGTTTATGGGCTACTTGTGAGACATGAGAACCAAACCCCGCTGGGGATGCGCTTATCGAAGACAGGCATTTTTTCTTATACGAAAGGGGGAAGCAATCTGTATAGCTTGCCTTATACAGCCTATACCTTTCAGGTTTGCCCAATTAAGGCTTTCAGAAACACCGGTTTAATTAGCGAAATTAGCCTATACGACATTCTTACGGATTGTCTCTTATCTACAGGCTACTACAGCACCGTTTGAAAATAATTTGTGAAAATGGGTGCTCACTCAGATTGCACTAACTGAAACGATGTAACATTTGCAGTTGGATTTTAAAATAAAAAAAAGTTTTATATAGATAGATAATCTTGCTTTCAAGAGGAGTCCTCCGATATCTGTTCGGGTGAGTAATGAGACTGCAGAGATTCGCTATAGACTGCCGCACCAGGATCAGTACAATACTCACAAAGAGCAGCTACTGTAGATGGCCGCATCGAGCGCTATTTGTCAGCGCTTAGCCTACTTGTCACTTTGGCGTGCCAATGTAAGTGGCGAGTGTGTGGACAATCAGTAAAAAAAAACCCGAGACAAAAAGACTTGACGTTTTCTGTGGGCAATATTCGTCGCAATTTATTAGTAAAAAAAACCTAAGATATTGCCCTATCCGAAGTACGCTGATTAGCCTGCGATAATGATGTCAAGGCATGGGAAGGGGTTGATGTATCTCCCGCCACACATGCAGTGTTTCGACACGAGCCTTTATTAACTTAGTAATTGCATCGTACATCAAATGCAAGAGGAGCCTGTACTGTCTGGGAGGTGTCGATAAGACACGCTCGAGACAATGCAGGCTCCGCTTGGATTTGATGACGAGCAATATCAGCCTCCTATCTGACTGGGCCACAATCACATCTGGCGGTTGCTTTAATGCTTTAATTAACTATCGACTTATAAACAGTCTTGCAGCAAAAAGGAAAGTCCCATCCCATCTATTTTTTTTGCAAGAGACTCCAAGGGGCCGCAATCATGTTGACATTAAATACAACAGATTGGCAAGGTGCCTTCAATGACATAATAGTTCCATTTTTTAGCAAAGGTGCCTACTTGAATCACTTCCTTCCTAAATTCTCCCCTTTCCCATTATTTCATAAATCCCATTATTAGCTTAATGAGGCCACAATGGCACTACCCAGAGAAAACTGATGGAGGCCTAATTTATTTAGAACAAACTGTTTTAAACTAATTATAGGATAGCCTTTCGGGAAACATTTGCGCTGTCCATGGTGGCTCCTAAAATGGGTAGATGAGTTTCGGCGCTGTCCTTGGTGCTGATGCTGGTGCCATCGCTGTAGGGCCTGTGTCTTGAGCAAAGTGAAAATTAGGCGTGTGCGTGCGTGCGCGCGCGCGCGCGTGTGCACATATATCGGAAAACTACCGTAAGTAAAGTTCGGCCAATGAGCTAAACTCAGTGGGCTAAACTTTTTTCTTTTACTTTATCAGTGGACAGGAAAATCCAACAAGCTTTAAATTGCTTGTTTAGTCAGCCGCTTCCGTGTATTTCCAATCTTTTCTAGGAAATTGTGTGAATTACTGAAGTCAGTTGGAAAATCTAATTCCACATACGGCCTGAAACATGAAAGCGGGTGACTAAACAGGCGATTTAAACTATTTTCCCGGGGTTCCATAACTTGGATATTCTTGACCGCAAGTTCTAACGTAAAGTTAGTTTAAACTTTAAATCACTCATTGGACTACATGTTGCCTCGGCACAGCTCTCCCCTGAAACTGTGTTGTAGGCTAGGATATCGTTTGGTGATTGTGTCTGGTTACATGGGTTTAATGAAGTTACGACTGAGGGTTGGTCTTGAATGTGATCTGGAGAGATACTGCAGGTGAGACAACTAGCTGATGAATACAAAGAATGGCAAAAAATATACTTACCCACTGAGTTTTTAGGGGTGATTAGATGTCTAATCAATAAAAAAAAAGATGTCTATTAGACGTCTAATAAATGTCTAATCTAAGATTAGACCTCTAAAAAAACTTTCACTTTTAGACCTTTTTAGACATGTTTTAGATCTGTGCCCAGTGTGTGCTCAGCTTTTGTACACAAAAGCATGTGTTTATCAGATCCACATTCCTCTGTCTCTGCTAATCCCTTTCTTTCAGGTCTTATTGACCTGATCTAAATCTCTTAGGTGGTTACTAGGCTACACTCTCATGAAAACCCATATGATGATTTAAATCATTTCAAAACAACATTCCTTGTAGGTTTACCCAATGCATGTCTGTGTACAATTTAGGCATAGTTTGTCCTGGCTTTGACAAATTGGGAAATCAATATAGGCCTACACACACAATGTGTGTGGGTTAATTAAGACAAGGAAAGGAATCACTATAATGCCAAACACTAATGGCTACAGATTTTAAAATGTGTGATACTAAGAACAAATTAAGCTACTTTCTTAATCTGTTCTCAGTTGGTGTTCCTCACATAAACACAAGTTTTATCTTTAAAGACAGACAGACTCATTCCACTCCTCATTTTCTGAACACCTTTGCAGATTGCATAATCATGTGAGAGGTGCTGGATCATGGATCAGCATTGAGAGGAATTACTCTTTGTTAAATCCAGATTGGAGGGATTTATTCTTATCTTGTACATGTAATCTGAGACATGGCCCAATCAATCTCATAGAGTGGAGTTTTGGGCTGTTGGGACAGTTCTCTTGCAGCAAAGCGGCGCCGGCGTGTCATCCATGAATCCTTCTTCCACCGCACCGAACACAGTCTCCTACGTGGGCCCTGAGTGGGACCCACCTCTGTCCAGGGCAGGTTTCATCTCTCTCTCCATCGTCATGGCAGTGTTCACGGGCCCTGCCATCGTTCTCAACGCTACAGTGATTATTGTGTCCCTCATGCACAAGCAGCTGAGGCAGCCACTCAACTATGCTCTGGTGAACATGGCTGTGGCTGACCTAGGCTCAGCAATGACAGGAGGTGTGCTCTCTGTGATCAACAATGCCCAGGGGTCCTCCCTGGACAGAGCAGGCTGTGTGATGGAAGGCTTCGCCGTGTCACTGTGTGGTGAGTAATGCTTCATTCATACTCTGAAATACTGTAGCTCTCTGTCTCCTGTGCATGGTCTGTGAGTGCAACACCCCAGAATAGAAGAAGACAGGGAATATATTGTGATTAGACAGTTATAGGGAATTTCTTTCTTCACACAAAATAAGACAATGCCACTATACAATAACAGGTCAAATCTCCTGTTTAAACTAAAGAAGTGATGTACATTATATACCTGTATGTGTGTGTGTGTGTGTGTGTGTGTGTGTGTGTGTGTGTGTGTGTGTGTGTGTGTGTGTGTGTGTGTGTGTGTGTGTGTGTGTGTGTGTGTGTGTGTGTGTGTGTGTGTGTACACTATACACTAGTCCAGTCTTCACTGCTGCTGCACTGCCACTATCACTATATACTGTGTATGTTTGTTTGTATTGGTACCCCTGGCTGGTGATGTCTCACCTACATAAGAGAGACAATGATTCCATTCTGGTACTGCTTACAGATATTTTAATTCATTTTAAACAGGCACGCCATGTGCTGTATACTTCACATATCTGTTGTCCGTGTTAATTCCCTTACACCTTTCTTGAAATTGCAAATGTCTGGAGCTTGTTCAGCAGAAGACGCAGGTTCTCCACATAAATAAATTGTTGATAGACGATTGCGTGTGAATGTTTATGTTGTTTGCACTTCAGTTATTCTAGGGAGAATATAACGGCATGTTGCCATTTTTACATAAGTCACTTACAACATTAAGTTTACTCTGTCTTGTTTGCAGGAATCACATCTCTTTGCACTGTTGCTCTGATAGCAGTGGAGAGGATGTTTGTTGTATGCAGGCCCCTCGGACCGATGTCCTTCCAAATGAAGCATGCGGCAGGAGGCGTGGCGTTGTCCTGGCTGTGGTCCCTCATATGGAACGTGCCACCTCTGTGTGGCTGGGGTCGGTATGAACTGGAAGGCGTGGGGACCTCCTGTGCACCAGACTGGCACAGTCGAGACCCTATAAACATCTCGTACGTCCTGTCGTATTTCACCCTGTGCTTTGCCATACCATTTGTCATCATCTTGTCATCCTACACAAAACTATGCTGGACATTACACCAGGTGTGGTATAGTCTACTGTCTAGTTGTATGTCCAGTATCAGTGGTGGAAAATGTACTCACAAAGTATTAGTACTGCATGCGTTTTAATTAGGCAGCTGTCTGGGCGCCATAAGGGGGGGGGGGGGGGCACCGTGGTGACCACCAGACATGCTTTAAAAGGATCCCAGGCTAATAAGGCTGGGATCCTTTACCATTTGGTAAACATGAAACCAAATGGATCCGGACCATTTGGTTTCATGTTCATACTCTCAAGAGTTAAAATATTCATCATGTGAATTAGCCCAAGTCTACACAACTAGAGATCATTCTGATCTGTATGTTTGACTGTTTTGTTTCCCAAATCCAGCCTGGAATTGTGTACAAAGACAAAATAAATCTTTAGTTTTGGGGTCTGTGGGGCTAAAATGTCATCAAATGGTGATCCATGGCTCAACTTCTGAATAAATAGTGGGCAATGGTATCAAAAAGGTTGAAAACCACTGCTTTACACCATTGGTATTTCCATTGGTATTTCCACCATGTCATGCTCCATCCACAATATCTGCTCCTATCATTATTACATTGTGCTCTGCAGGTATCTAAGATGAGCTGTGTGGAAGGTGGTGCAGCAGCCAAAGCAGAAATGGAAGTGGCTCGCATGGTGGTCCTCATGGTAATGGCATTTCTGCTTAGCTGGTTGCCTTATGCCAGTCTTGCCCTGTTTGTGATCTTCAATCCAGATGTGAAGATTCATCCACTGGTCGGCACTGTACCGTCATATCTGGCAAAGAGCAGCACCGTGTACAACCCCATTATCTACATCCTTCTCAACAAACAGGTACTCCAAAACCACTGCACAATGTAGGCTATATACCGTATGTAGTATATAGCCTATTTCTCCACTCTGCGCGCTATTGACCTGCTTCCTAGTATGGACCATAAGTCTTTGCGTCTGTGCAGGGAAAGCAATGGAGTGGCCAGGTCTATGAAAAAAATCACATATGATAATAACAGATCTACAACCCCACAGCAACACATTGTGAGGTTGTACATCTGTTGTTTAAAAATATAAAATAATGAATGTATAAAAGATATACAAAATAGTATTGAAAAATATTATTTCTTTAAACATTTCAACTTTCTTTTGAATCCATCCACTTTTCTTTGAATCCATAGTGAAGACACGTGAGAAGTGGGAACCACTGGTTACCCTTTAACCATGGTTAAAAAGGAAAGAAAGAAAAAAAAGTGACTTTACAGAAAAACAAAATGTTGCTCATAATAAGCAGTCATGGAAACACTTGTGAAGGAAGTGAAGCATCACACCCATGAAACAGGTGAATCACAGAAACAGATACATTGTAAGGGAAGAAAGCATGCTAAGGACTAGCAGTAGAATGTGCTGGTAAGTTCAGCACACCAGCACCATCTAGTGAAACATAAAGATAATACCTAATTTGATAATTCAACTGTGTAATTGTCACTCTACCAGGCCATAGACATGGTGTGCTAAAATGCTATGCACTACATCTGTCCATCGGCTAAACCTCAGCCATCCATGTGTCCCTCTGTGATCAACTAATCTCTGGAACCACTGGTTTGATCGCAGCCAATCTCTAAACAGACACTGCCTGGATGCCAAGAGCTAAACCTCAAACACTAACCTGTGAATGTTCACTTAATCTTTATCACTTCATCTTTAATGAGTTCGTTTTAATCAACTCATGTTTTATTCATTTTTAAACTGCTTTTAAATTTAAAAATCTCATGAAATTAAATAAATCCAATTAATTAGTAGGATTGTATCATTTTATCAATTAGTGATCAATTCATGTTATTTAGCTTCAAGTCATGTTACCACAAACAACAGCAATAAACAATCAAGGTCCATTACTAGGCCAGGCAAACTAGTGTTTCTATCCTTCAAAAAAGAAAAGGTGTCCTACACCAGAGCCTTCAAGTAGGAGAGTTGCCATATTCCCGTTCACTCCTGTGCGCCAGCCAGGGCACTGCCTCACGCTGCTGGAGGCAGTGTTGCCAACTGCCAAGATCCAAAATGCACTAGTGACACTTCCAAAATGCACTAGAATGTGCTAGATGCTCGCCTGGAACATATATGTCCCAGCATTATTTAATGACCAATAATCTTCTACATTCTGTAGTTGTGTAGACTAAGTTGGACTAATACACATGATGAATATTTTAACTTTGAGGGTGTAAAAATGAAACCAAATGGACCCGCAAGGGTCCATTTGGTTTCATTTTTACGCTCTCAAAGAGTTAAATCTGGTTAACCAGCTGCTGCCCCCCCCCCCCCCCCCCCCCCCCCCCCAGGGTGGCCTGGCAAAGGCAAAATTGTCCCGGTGGAAGAATATGTGCCAATCGGCCCCTGTTTCTGCTTGTGTGTGTTGCCCCTGTTAGGATGCTGTGTTTGTGTTGCTCCTGTTAGGATGCTGTGTTTGCTATGGAGGTTTGTGTGGGATCTCATCACTTCCTGTCTGTGTGATTGGTCAACACCCTCCTCTCAGGTGTAGTGAATGCACTAATGTGTTCAGTGAGGAAATTAGTGAGTGATTGAGTAACAGGGTGACAATCAGCTATCAGTGATCCAGTGCAGCCAGTGCAGATGCAGAGCTTAACCCTTTATCTCTATTTCTCTATGTTGACTTCACCTTTAGGCAGACTGGGATTACTGTCTGACCTCTGATATTTCACAATAGCATAACATTGACTTCAAAGTTTGTAGGATTGGTCCATTTTGAACAAATTTGCCTCAAATCGTGAATGCAGTGTGCACATATTAGACATGTATTCCAAATTGATGGGCCAGGAAGAAATCCCAACCTTTTCCATGTTGCCATGTGGAAAATGCCATACTTTTCACATTGGCCCATTATAGCACCACCAGGAGGCCACAATAACCTGTCCTCTAAACTTAAAGAGCACTGTATCTAGTCCTAATGTCAAGTTGACTGCATATTTGTGTCGTTCAGTTTCGTAGATATGCTCTGCCGTTTCTGCTGTGTGCCAGACAGCCCTGGAGAGAAGATGTAGAGATTCAAACAAGTGTGGAGTCTACAAGCAAAGTGTATCCCACTCTACCTCCTGAAATATAGGCTACAGAAACCTGGCTACAGACACATCACACATTGTTGGACGGAATCATGGATACGTTGCCTGGAGCACTGACATGTCAACTCATGTGATTGCACCTGCTGTAATTTAACAAGGATGCTTTGGAATGCAAACTACAACTATATTCAGGGAAGAGTGGATTGCATTTCAGTTTAAGTTTATTCAATAATAATCATTAGAAAATAAAATATTAGTATTGATTTAAATAAAGTCAAGGCTAAAATCAAATGGAAAAATACAAAAAATGTGGTATATACAAAACCTAAAGGGTTTTAGTAAAGCATTTGCTACTAAAGAGAAACGATGTTTACTGAATAAAAACATTACAGAGCAAATATCAAGACTTTCAAGTAGAGAACATTACCATAGGTCTTTCCAGAGTTTTGTACATAGTTTTTCTTTCTTTTTTGTTTTCCATTATATCTTCTTATTTTAATACATCTTTTTAGAACATGAATAGTTGTAATAGTAGAATTGTAACAATATGATGAAAATGAATAAAAACAATCAAATCAAAAGATGTTTCTCTGTAAACCGGTATTTTACCATTTTATTTTTTCTTACCCACAGACAGAGGAACAGTGCACCTTGAAAAAGTTTTTTCCCCCCACTTTAAATACTCTTTCAGTCCCAGCATTGTAAGGTGAGGTGTAAATGACAAATATAGAGTTCACTAAACCATACACAGTCACAAAAGGTACAAAATTGTCTCACCTTAATACACAAATGTTTAGAAAAGGAGAAACAAAAGCACTATACAGTTACTTGTGCAAAGACAAACAGCTATGTGCTAATATTTAAATACCATTGGTATAGAGTGAACCAAATAATATTTTCTTTTCTTTTTTTTTTCTTCAGGAATTCCCTGACATGAGGTAAAAGTAAGTTGTTTTTTTTATCTTTAGTTTAACACAACTTCTGAAAAATGTTTACAAAATAATGCATATCTTCAGTTCATCAGTACTATAAGGCCTGACATATACTTAGTTGCACAACAGTGTTACACAGAAAACAGCAAAAGCTACAAGCTCACAATGTGTAGCACCGCAATGCATTGCAAGCTTGTAGAACAGCTGTTTTCGATGTGCGACACAATGCACAACCAAGTACAAATCAGGCATAATTGCTACTAATAGTACAATGTGCCTGTTATGTGCATTGGTCCTTTTATATGACAGCCATCAACAAAAGGACAAGAACACATCAAACAACAATTCAAAGAGCCCTTTCAATGTGCACAAAGTGGAAAACCTACATTTTCATGACAGTATTCGGTTGAATTAGAGTACATTATGCACTCGACTACAAATCAAACACTCATGAACTACCGATCACACAGGTGTCTTAAGCCTAATTTATACTTGGTCACACAATCATGTCGTTTAACAGATATTCTGTTATTTTAGCTCAAAATGTTCATCAAGCGACCTGGTTGTTTAACAAAGTATGAATATGTCCTTACCTTAAACATCCTCTCTGCTAATTCAAACATTTTCTTTCCTCACATAGTCATTATTGTCATACATAAATAATATATTGATCTGAAAAACAAAAGGATGTAAAATTTCTTTATGACTAGCATGTGTTCAGGACTGGTTCACTCTGCCTATATCCTCAATTCAAAAGTACAGTACGAGGAAAAGTACAAAGCAAACGAAAGACTGGTTTCAAGGGGCAGCATCACCCTATGCAGTTTGATTCTCTTATTAAAATTCTCTTGACAGACAAGTAGACACATTGATATGTTGTCCCCGATGCTTAACGAGGTATACTTTATGCAGGAACCAGACAGGCTGGGAGAGAGAAGGGGGGCTGGGGGTTTAGTATTGCTTAGCCTCTCTCCAGCTGGGACACACCCGGGCAGGAGCAGTTAACTGCTATCTACCCACCTCCCAACCTAGACCACAAAAGCATCCGTCACCTGTAGACAGAGTTGGATGTGTATAAGCCTCTAAACACAGGCTCTGTTCTGAACTCTCATACACACAACATGAAGGCTATGGTGTGATTAGGAAGATTTAGTTCAAAGGGATGGATGAAACCACACCATGATCAACATAACAGCACATCCTGGAAAATCCCAACACCAGATTAGCCATATATCCCTGTTATTTATCATTTAACATTTATCTCTATCATTTCTTCTCTTCTTTCTTTCGTTCAGCAGCAAGGCATTTCAGTAGGGACTGATGAAACCATAGGTTTGACTTTGATATAAACAAAACCAAAACAAAAAAAGCAGCATTGTTTATGCACTATGCATTTCAGATTATTGTGCATGCCCTGCACAAAATATGCAAACACATGTGTTCATCACATCGGTATAAAAGTTTAGCACAGGAGGGTTACCTTCCAAAATGCTCCTTTAAAGGGGGGCGTAACCTTATGCAACTGGTGTTGGTTTGGTGAAATAACACATACAGTACTCCTCCTATGCTGAGACATTTGCATATCTTGTGCAGTAGTGTTGTCACACAAGCATAACCTTTTAAAATGCGATTTTCACAGGCAAATTAAAGGGTGCATATTAGCAAAACAGAAAAGGCAAACAAATGTCATACCAAATAAATAAATAAAACAATTCTGGCATAATAAGGATTCACAAGGGTCCATATTGCTGATCTTTTAAATGGTACACAATTACAAAATATAGAATTCTCTTTACAAAGATTTCTTTTTTATATGTTACAATTCATTTACAGCATGTCAACTATGAAATATTTATCAGTCTATTCTAAAATTAAAACAACCTGCCTGCTAGTGCATTTTTCACAAATGCTTTTGTCGCATCAAAAGTGTGTATCTCAAGTTGAATGATGCTATAAGTAGGACAGATATTTCCTGCATAAAATGGTACAACCCTACTGGTGCTCTTCTCATGTTTGAGTCATCTAAAGCAATCCGGTAATGGCCTGGGATCAAGTTCTAATCACTAAGGAGGGGGATGTATGCCTTTCTATGCTTGCATTGAAAACTTGCATGATATGCCGATCCTTAATAAAGTGACTGAGGTAATGACATCTTACATCTGATTGTCATCACCCGAATAGGCCCGTCCTCCAGAATCTCACGTTTGCCAATGTGTCCATCTCCTTGACTGACAACAATGTCTTGTATCATTGATTGGCTGCAGGCAGAGCCAGTGTGTCTCCTCCGAGTCATGGCCTTTGACAGGAAGGTATAGTATAGACAGTTCATTGTGTGCAGCAGTGGTGGTACCTGGCTCTGGGCACTAACATCCTTTCTCTGGCATGTGGAGTGAAAATCAGTGGACGGACCTAATGTGTCTCTCTTCTAGGTGCCTTTTCTCTTCAATGTAAAAGGCACTTCTTTTGGTCAGAGCCAATAGATGCATTTGTTTATTTTTTATTTCAGTCATGGTAGTCTTAAAAAGGTTCTAATTTCAGTAATCCACCACCCGCTGCTATAATGTTGTGATACATATCATCTCATCTGCCAGATCTTCCTCATAGGGAGCTCTGGGCTCTGTCTCAGGCTCCTCGTCGCTGTAGCTGACCACTGTGTCCTGCAGATCAAAGTCTCGTGCATGCACAACGGGGAACACGTTCACTCCGTTAGCGGTCGGCGCCACCCCTCCGTTAAGCAAGTGGCTGGCTGCACTCTCCATCTCATCAATTGTCATCTCACAGGCATCCGCTATCTCATGCTTGGTGGCGGCGACAAACTTGGGATCCTTGGCGAATCTTCCAAGGCCTTCTGAAATTAGAACCTGTTCGACAGCGTGAGAAATAAAACAATACAAATATGTTTGTGATGGTCTTCAGCATCAGAATTTATTTTTAGTACATCTTGCCCTAACCGCATGTGCCAATGAAAATTGAATCTTGTGGCATATAGACAACCACTGTGTGCTTTGGTACCAAAGGTCAGGTTGGACAGATCATATTGACTCATTTGGTGCTCACATGCTACACATGCTGGGAGGACACATACCGGTATACAAATTTTGTTATGTTTTGTTTATCAGAATCAGACTATTCTCTTCATTCTCTATGATACTCTCTCCACATCTATAATGCATTATGAGGGCATTCATAGTGCATTATAATGCGTTCATAATGCTTTATAACTACACTCATAAGCACACATGATGCTTTCTTATGCACTATATCAACAGTCATACAACATTATAATGTCACTTATAATGCATTATAATGACTTGAGTCCAAATATTCTGTGGATGCTCTTGAATACCTATGAAGACCATATCTATAACGCATTATGAGGGCACTCATAGGGCATTATAATGCACTCTTGACTGACTGCTTATAATACATTATGATTACCTATACACACAACTCAAGTCAACTGTAGTAACGACTCATAGTATGCTATAATAGCCCATGCAGTATCATGACTCATCATTGCATGTGTTAAGTAAAGTGACATACATATGGATGCATGTATAATAATGCATAATTCATCATAATGCTTCATTGTAGGGGCTAAGTAAAGTGTGATGCATTTTCATGCATTTAAAATAATCTATGCTGCATCTTAAGTGATTATTCTGCAAGACACAATAATACAGTAACATGTAGGTGTTGTAAGAATGGAAACCGAAGGCACATGCATATTCAAAGAAAAATACCTAATAAATCTCTCATGTTTATTTAACCCAATGGGGGCAAAATTACATGCTTAAATGAATGAATCTCAGTATGGTTTGATATTAGGATATTAATGGACATCACAGAAGTGTAACAAGAAAGTTAAACATGAAATGTGCAAGACACATGTTCTGTTCAGCTTGCATCATAATTCACAATACAGGATATGGATTCGGAATTGCCTGAACAACTGGGCATAATACTCTGCATAAACAGAAATTACGACAACAGAAATTTGGTTTAAACAAATTAACACAAATGCATGACACCAAAGCGATCTGTGTCCAAAATAGCATTTTGTGATCACAGTGAGTTGGAATTAATCCTTAACATTTCTCACACAGTAACAGCTTGGGCCCCATGCATTAAGCTAGCTTTAGCTGCTAAGTTAAGCTAACAAACTGCAAAGGCAAAGCAGAACAAAACTATAAACCAAGTACAACCACAATATTTTGGAGACACAAAGCCACCTTCTCCACAACCAAATATCTCCTGGTCAAAATGCTACTGTATGTGTATAAATCAACCTACTTTCTGATATCTGACCTACAACAATACAAAACAAACACACAGGGTGAATCACAAGTTCTGTCCAGGCTACAGTGCATGCTGTATTGCTGTACCAACCACAATACAGCATGTACTCAGGGTTGCCAGATCGGAATGGTAGTTTCAAGCCCCAAGCGCAACTTGAAACCAACCCACTTCAATAAACACCAGCCCATTGCCACCAGATTTGACAAAGATAAAATTAATATCTATATGTGCAGCTACAAGCCACCCATTGAATAGATGGGTGTCCTGCGCTATGTACACACAACATGCTGTTGTTGGATCAAACATAATGTCCAGTAACTTGGTTACTGGACAGGATACACCCAAGCTGGCTTGGGTGTATCTTTCCTTGTCAAAACTCGTACCATGTAATGCCTTTATCGTTTTATATGGGTTTGTCCGATATGAGCTGTTTTCATTGGGTTGGTTTCAAGTTATGCTTGGGGCTGGAAACTGTCATTCTGATCTGGCAACCCTGAGTACATGTTGTGGTTGATACAAGCAGGACAGAACAGGTCTGTGTGTTTAAACAGTCTTGTTGCAGGTCAGATATCAGAAAGTGGGTTGATTTAGACACAAAGTAGCATATACTGTAACCAGGGGATATCTTGATAGTGGAAAAGGTGTCTGTGTGTCTCCACAATGTTTCGGTTGTACTTAGTAATAATGTTGTGCTTAGCACTCGGCAGGTTAGCTTAGCAGCTAAAGCTAACTTACAATAGTGATAGTGACTGCAGGGGCCCAATGTGTATTATGGTTTTTATGTCCAGTCAGTCAGGTAATGAGGAAACCATATCCTGTATTGTGTGAATTACTGGACTGAACATCTGTCTTATGCCTTGTGTGTTTAACTTTCTTGTTACAGCTCTGTGATTTCCAGTAAAATCCTAAAATCATACCACACTGAGATTCATTCATTTAAATGTTAACAGAGTACCATTTTCACCAATTGTGTGCGTGAGATTTATTTATTTTTTATTTGAATATGCATGTGCCTTCAGTTTCCATTCTTACAACACCTACATGTTACTGTATTATTGTGTCTTGCAGAATAATCACTTAAGATGCAGCATAGATTATTTTAAATGCATGAAAATGCATCACACTTTACTTAGCCCCTACAATGAAGCATTATGATGAATTATGCATTATTATACATGCATCCATATGTATGTCACTTTACTTAACACATGCAATGATGAGTCATGATACTGCATGGGCTATTATAGCATGCTATGAGTCGTTACTACAGTTGACTTGAGTTGTGTGTATACGTAATCATAATGTATTTTAAGCAGTCAGTCAAGACTGCATTATAATGCCCTATGAGTGCCCTCATAATGCATTATAGATATGGTCTTCATAGGTATTCAAGAGCATCCATAGAATATTTGGACTCAAGTCATTATAATGCATTATAAGTGACATTATAATGTTTCATGACTGTTGATATAGTGCATAAGAAAGCATTATGTGTGTTTATGAGTGTAGTTATAAAGCATTATGAACGCATTATAATGCACTATGAATGCCTTCATAATGCATTATAGATGTGGGTATCATAGAAAGTGTTACCGACTATTCTCTTCATTCTCTTCATACTCTCTCTTCATCTATATCATTTTGTCACATTTTCTAATGTACATCAATCATATTTTTACCTTTCCTAACTTGTAGGTAAAAATGATTGATCAGAGCTCACAATCAAGAAGCATCGGCCTGTGAGCATGATCTGGGAACTTACAGTATAGATCAGTGGTTTTCATCTTTTTGACACCAGGGCCCACTATTTATTCAGCATTTCAGCCACGGACCACCATTTGAGGACACAGACCCCAAAACTAAAGATTTCATCAAAATGACCATTATTCTTCTACTGTACATTCTCTCATTGTATAGACTTGGGCTAATTCAGATGATCAATATTTTTTAACTCTTGAGAGTGTAAAAATCAAACCAAGAGTTAACCAGAGTTACATCTGGTAACCAACTTTCCACCTGATTAAGCAACTTAGATGGGCACGGCGACCGCCTGGAACCCTCTCAAGGACCACTGGTGGTCCCTGGACCACCGGTTGAACTCCAGACTCACCGCCTCCACCAGGCTGGTGGCACTGCCTCTCTTCTGGTGGTACTGGTTCCGGTATTCAGGGGGAACCTGTAGGTGGACCGGTGAGTAGGTCCTCTGGGTGTATTCGGGGTCGTCCGTGTACCAGGAGCTCTTGCGCACCGACACCTGGCTGCTGATGCTTTCCCTGTGGGCGCGGTCCACACGGATCAGCGGGGTGTAGTACGGCGACTGCTCTTTACTGGCCGGAGTGGCAGGGGGCGTGGCCCAGGAGCGGGTGGAGCGGGTGGGCGAGAGGCGGTGGGCCCTGCTGGAGTCCAGGCCTGCTACAGCCATCACCTGTACGGTGCAGAAGTGTATACAACCTTCAACCATGGTTGGCTCGCAAGCTAGTATGACAGCAGTGTGTATTACAGAAATTCCCCAGGCTTCCTGCAAGGGTATTTGTTTAAATGGGAATTCACCCATTTTCAACATTTTACTATGTCATTAAAGGGGAATTCCACCCATTTTCAACATTCTAATATGTCATTAGTATACCTTAGAGGTGCTGGGTGGACATGATAAAAAAACGTTTCCCCATTCTAGTGTTTCCTAGAAATGGAGCTCTGAAGAAAATCATTAAAATGGTGAAACACATCTTCATGACATCATCAAGATGCATTTTCACAATGTTAATGGATTTCTTTAGACGCTTCTTTTTTTCTGAAAGCGTACAATGGGCATTTGCACACTCAGAAAACATGTTAATATACCTTAGAGATGTTGTGTGCACATGATAAAAAGTTCCCTGGAAATGGAGGTCTGAAAAAAATCATTAACATAGTGATACACAAGTTGATGACACCATCAAGTTGTGTTTCACTATGTTAATGATTCTTTTCTTTAATAGGACCTTTTTTCCTGAGTGTACAAATGGAACCAAATGGAGCCTAGCAGGTCCATTTGGTTCCATTTGTACACTCTCAGGAAAATGTTGAGAATGGGTGGTATTCCTCTTTAAGGGAAAACAATAATAGTATGTTAATAATAGTATAGCATTAATGTAAAAAGTAAGTAAGTAAGCCATGCCTAGCTATGATGTCATGAGGCTAGGCCATGCCATGAGGCCCATAGGGCAGGTGCCTATCTCCTGTTTCTGTAGCGTGAGGCAGCTTGATGTACAAGTACACCCCCTGGACATGATGCTAGTATGTCGCAGGTTCTTACCCCCAATCCAACCCTTGATGCTGAGTGCCAAGCAGGGAGGCATTGGGTCCCATTTTCAGAGTCTTTGGTATGACCCGGCCAGGAATCGAACCCCGGACTCCCAGTCTCAGGGCGGACACTCTAACCACAGGGCCACTGAGTTGGTTTTAATGTAAAAATAAATGCAAAATAATACTGTGAAATGTATTTCTTTAAAACCTTGAATTCCTCTGTTTTAACTGTGATATTCATTCCATGGCCCATTGATTGATTATTTCAATGAAACATGCTCTGTAAATGCAAGCGGCATAAGGGCATAATGCTGTATTAGCTGATCAGATGGGTGAGACTCTTTGAGTGGGCCCTGGACTGGTCCCAGAACAGGCAGTGGAAGGAAGCAGTGGTGCAGTGTGTTACCTGGTGCTGCATGAGGTGCAGTGGCAGCGCAGTGCGCTGGTGAGGCAGCTCATCCTGGCTGCTCTGCCTGCGCAGACACTCAAAGTAGGACGGCCTCCTGTGCCCTGAGAAGTGGACCAGTGAATGAGCAATATGCAGTCAAACCAGTGGTGTAAAGTAACTAAGAACATTATTATTTCATTAAAGATTTCAACTATGGCATACATTATGTTTTTCGAGTGGTGCAACCACTCCAAGGAACAGCAATGCCCGTCCCTATGTCCATCCGTGTCTCCTCTGTCTCTATGTTTACAGGGTGCGTTGGGCGCTGTTGCAACACACCACTTCAGAATACAGGTCTTTTTTAAATATTAGCTGATCTACAAGCCCTCAATGCACCGCAATGGGATACATTGTGAGCTTTGTAGATATGTTATTTTCAGAAAGATTTACATTTGCAAAGTTGCAAAGAGGGACATTCTGCATTATGAGTAGTTTATACTTTTGTTATTTTTAATACATTTTGATGCCAATATTTTTACTATAGTAAATTTTGAATTCAGAACATTTACTTCAACAGAGAATCTCTACATTGCAGTATTATACTTTTACTGCAAGAAATGTGAAGACTTTTTCCATCACTGCAGGAACAAAGAGACATGCAAACACTGGCATGCACCCACGCACGCACGCACGCACGCACGCACGCACGCATACACACATACAGTACACACACGCACGCGCGCACACACACACACACACACACACACACACACACACACACACACACACACACACACACACACACACTCTGCTGCAATAAGTACAGAAACGATGTGAGTCAATGGAGCAGAGCGTAAACTGAATGTCATTTTAAACAGTATGGTTATTGTGTGCTTTGGGAGAATGGCACTGTTGGTGACCATTAAGAAGGAAACACTAGAATGACGCCAAGAGATACCTTGAGGTGTGACGGGAAGCCGGCGTCTCTTGGGTGACCGGCGCGAGTCGCGGTAGAGAGGCTGCTCGTCATCATCATAGTAGCTATCTGGATGATGGTAGCCTTTGGGGGTCTCATACTCTGTGTCGCTGTTCTGGTACCTGTTAACAGCAATTCTCATGATGAGACTTACCGGAAGGTAACATTTTGGGCACTAGAACCGATGTGTAATGACACAACTCTCCTGTTTCATGTCATTTTTGGTAGGTAATATACAGTATTATACCAGACAGTATATCACATTTTGATTATGGCATGTATCCAGGGCTTAATTAATGGCAGAGCTTGTCGAAGCTCGCCTCTGGAACCTGCCTCCTGCACTCCGCTACACCTAGAAGGCGTCTCATCACGTCAAATGCAGATAATATGTCCTTATTAATTATATATTATAAATATAGCTTTCACTATTTCTCCTCAAGGTCCCTACCTGCAAATGAAGGGACATAGGTTCATACCTCATCACAGATTTACACGTTTATAAAAGACTGGTCGTCTGATAGAGCCATACACTAGCTAGTTTGCAGCGATCAAGCTCTGCCTCCCCCTCACGCTAAAGCATTCTCAATGTTTACAAGATGATGAGAAAACGTGTGAACCAGAGAGAGTGGGGAAAAAACAGTGAATTTGGGAGTGAGCAGTAGAGTTTAGAACCATGGGAAAATGCCGTGGATTCTTATTAAGAATTATAAAAAAGAAACTGTCATGCTGTCTAGCAGCTACCTCCGTCTGGCAAAACCTGATAGGAAAGAATGGACGTGAAGAAAGAAGACATGCACGGTTGACGAGAGAGACTGGGGTTTCTATGTGTGCCATAAATAACAGGGTTCTTCTGTTGTTACAGGTTCTACTGTGGCTCGAATGACAGGTTCATGAGCTCCGGCACCTAATGATTTACAAATAAAGACCGTAATGTAACACAGTACCCACCTATCTCCTGACAACATGCTGTCGTCCTCATAAAACTCCTCGCCACTGTAGTATTCTCCAGAGTAGCGGTCCTCATCAAACTCCTCCTCTCTGCAGATGGTGGGGTGGCGGCTGTCCCCGCCGTGGGATCTGGTACAAGGTGAGGGAACAGGGTCAGAGATCAACAAGGCTGCAGCCCTGGGTGTAGGCTGGGCGGAAGGGCATGGGAACTGGGAAGAGGGCCATGCACTGCCATGCAGACGCAAGCCTCCAGGGGGCAGCGGAGTTACTGAATGCCCTAATTGTACACTAAAACCACCACAGCCTACTGTACTCTATATATAACATAACAGGCAGAAGTGTCAAGCTTTGCATTCCTAAAAATACCACTCCATGTGAGACTTAATACAGATCTGTATAAAATACGACCAATTTATACTTGGTCGTATGATGCGTCGCATGAGGGAAAATAGCCACACTAACAAGCTCACAATTCACCACTTGGTAGAGTGCCTATTTTGAGTGCATGACACGTCGTACAACAGAATATAAATCGAGCGTTAGAATGTTTACATGTATGTTTTAAAAACATTCTACACATTTGAACATCTGTATCTTCCTCCAAAGCAAGCATTCACCACGTCCTGTGGTGGCGGTCTTCTTCCTCACATGCATAAGGCAGGTCTGGGTGGTATACAGTATGCTGGCCACCCATACATGGAGAGGTAAGGTGTTAAGTATTAAGTACACACTTATAAAGAGAGACAGTTGCGTATGAGGACCTGAAAGCACAGAAAACAACAAAAAAAGACTCCTTGACACAGTCCATACTTGCATTTCAAAACATGTATTTGAGGAAGACATTTAGGTTCCAATACCTTTGTCAGGCAAAGTTTGACAAATTGCCCAATTACGGTCGTAGAACATTGTATTTCTTCAAATATATGATTTCATTACAATTATAGACAGTGTGCATGAACGTCTTAGAGCCGTATTGAATATCTACAAACAAATGTTTAAGGGCAAGAGTCTCTATTTACTGTATGTTTTTCCCACTCATAATCAACAATCCACAAGTTTGCTTTCAAATAGTAAAGGGTAAGACCACTTTATTTAGTTTTTTTGTGTACCGTAGTTACCTTGTCATGATGTAATTTAAAATGTAGACAAAAAAAACACATGTTCTGTGATTAGAAATTGATGTTTCAAAATATGCTCCTAATTGACTTCATTGTATGCTAAAACAACTATCAAAGTCACTCTTTTAGTACATAAACAACACAAAGTTGATTCAGACGCTAGAGCATCAACAAAACTCATGTCCTCAAATTCCTGTTGATTTTAGGATTTTTAATAAAGAGGATCTGGATCCAGATCTTAAATTGTAAAATCAACAGGAAGTTAACATTTTCATGAAAAAAAGTAAAAGTACGTGAATTCAGGTGATCACCTGTTTGTATTTGTTCATGTACTAAAAGAGTGATTTTGAGAGCTGTTTCAGCGTACAGTGAAAGCCAATGAGGTGCATATTTTGAATCAATTTATAATAACTGGAACATTTTTGTCCAGAGTACAATGTTTTGTGGACAATGTGGACAATGTGAAGTTTCTTGTCCACATTGGGAATTACAACATGGCAAGGCAACTATGCAAAAAAGTGGTCTTACCCTTTAACACAAGCACATGATAGAGAGAGTCATGTCTGGCCAGCATATTGCACGTACTGTACTATATCACTGTAGCACGGATGCAATTATTCAGTGTCCAAGTCAACTAGAATCAATAAATACGGTATATGTAAATACGAACCCCCCACCCGACCACCACTGTACTGCTGGAGCCATACCTAGGGAAACAACATACCTAACATAGGTCTCATAGTAGCGCCTTCTGTCCAAGAGAGCAGAGAGGGATGGTTGAGAGAAAGCATTTTGGTTAGAAAGGAGAAACAGAGGGGAGAGAACATAGGAGAGATAATAGGGTGAAGAAAGGATGACATACTGTATATATAGTATATAGTGTCTATATATATCATACAGTATATGAGGCATATAGTACAGGATTCTCATATATATGCATGAGGGGGAAAGAGCATGATAAAGGTATGGAAGAGCGTTGGGTGACAATTCCATTTGCACTATTAAAGATTGGAAACAAGCAGGAGATCATTTCTCTTTGGCAAAGTGACAGGAATGGAATTGTCCCAACCTTTTTATTTTTTTATTGTTTTATTTTAATATTTATTTATTTTAAATGAGAAACAAAAAAGCCCAATTCCAGAGATAGATATTAAGCATGAAGTATATTATGGGATGTAGATGACAATGTACCCTTGGTAAGCTTTGCAAGTAACTGTCTCTGAAGGAGAGGTGTGTTTGATGCATTTTGCAATGAAGTGTTAGAACTACAGGTCTGAGACAAGGAGAGGAGGGCTTGATAAGAAGCTGGTTCCTGTCAGCAGAAGGAAGGTTAAGAGGAACAGAACAGAGCTCTGCTAGCTGAATGGACTTTGAGAGTACAAATGAAACCAAATGGAGCCATAAGGGTGCATTTGGTTCCATATTAAAGTTCGAAGGAACAGTCATGGAGAACCCCATCAGGAAACACTGAGGGTTTCTGGCCCCACTTTGAGAACCACTGCCGTTGGACTATGATAAGGCTCACAACTCAAATCCCCAATGCCTGTGCTATATATATATATATATATATATATATATATATATATATATATATATATATATATATATATATATATATATATATATATATATATATCTTGGTACCATATGTTGCTAATTTTTAATATCACTGAATAATAATGAAAGCCAAAGGATGTTCCTCCCTGTGTAATGAATCGTATAGACTATAGAATATTCAACGTTTTCAAATGTAAATAATAAAGGTTGTCAAATATTAATCTTAGATCATTAATTGAATTATCTTTTTGGTCATTTGTCCCATACCTTTGCCCCTGCGGTGTCCTGGGCTTGTCGTAGTCGTAGTAGGCCCCACGGTGGCCGGGGTAGCCGTTGGGAGGGCCGTGCTCGTAGTAGCGGTTGTGGCCCCCGTTGGGCAGGCTGGACACGTTGGCGTTGTTGAGGTTGATGTTGGTGGACTTGGGCGACTTGCCATAGGAGTTGTGGTGGCGGTTGTGGTGGTGATGGTGGTGGTGATTTTCGTCGTCGGGGTGTGACATGGCGTTGGCGCGGCACAGGCGCCCCACCGGCTGCTCCATGTCGGCGTAGTGCGGCGGCGGCTGCACCTGGAGAGGCCGCTGCGTGGCGTTGGTCTGGTGGCCGTTGGAGCGGCGGTGGCCGCCATTCATTTGGTTGACGTGGTTGCCAAAGAGGCCGCCGTTGCGCTGCAAAGGAACACTGGCGGTCAACACTCCGAGGCCTTCCCACTCCGACCGACAGGAGGAGGCAGGCAGGTGCTTTATCTGATGTTAAGTTTCTTTTTTTCAGAACTTAGTATGGGCAAAAATAAGTTCAAAAGCTGGTTCAATGGCTTATGGCATAGGTGAATAAAATGAATGCAGACTTTTGTAGTTTGTTAGAACTACAATGGAGGAAACCAACAAAAACAAATAAATTCAAATGAACTAAATAAGCTAAAATGCTGTTATTATACAATTACTGTTGTGTAGACTAGCGTGTTCACTCAGTGGATGTGTATTGTACTGTTTACATTATATTAGTTAATGAAGGATAAAGGTCTTTTTTTATACAGAATGTACTTTACTAGACTAAGGTGAAGTTAAACAATTGAGTGGCCTCATATTCCCAGGTAATGAAATTCAGGATAATAATAATAATCAAAAGCATAATATTAATCCTTACACCTCTCAGGCAGGTAAAATTAGAATTAGTTACCCTATATACTTCCTCGTCCTCCTCTGGAATAAAGTCTACTAGATCGTCATCCTGCAGATCACATGATATCGCTCGGCGAATTTCAGGGCCCATATCATGCAGAGTGCGAAGCCCAGCCTGCAACCACAACAAAAGCACTAAGGGGCTACGGCCAAGGAGGACCTTTCTCTGAGCCAAGAGAGACTACTTGCATTGCCATGTAACATCATAAGCCTGATTTATGCCTCACCGCACATGAGCCAAGTTGTGCGCTTGAAAGGAGCAGATCTACAAATGAAGAGCGTGTTGTGGGGGCAGATCGGCCCCTATTCATAGCACGCGACTCCGTCGTACGACAAGGTATAAATCAAGCGATACAATCAGACAAACACACATACAGGACATACACGCAGCACTTTCTGCTGGAATGTGCATCACCTGACATTTACAATGCAGACTGTGACAGATGGGAACAGGGGCGGATCTAGGCATGGGCATGGGGGGCAATGCCCCCCTAAATGCCCTGACTGCCCCACCAAACATGATGGCATGCGAAACAACCCAAGAAAGTGCTCATATTTAAAATTATTTGAAACACTACTACTGCTACTAAGTAACTACAGTTGTGGCACCACTAAACCAACAGCATTTCATCATTGAAAATGGAAAACTCTCTTGAGTCAGACCTTTAGATTTATGCATGCTGCGTGCCTGTTGCAACTTCAACAAACAACTGATGTTATTATTGATGTTTTATTTATATTATTGATGTTTTATTTATATTATTATTGATGTTTCATTTTCACCTGCCCCCACCCCCCACCCCAAATGGGAAATGTTACATCCGCCCCTGGATGGGAACACTGTGAGACAGACACATGTCCTCTCCTGAATGTTCTGCTGTGGATGTGTGTTACTGACCGAGGCTGTGCTGTACAGTGTAGCAGTAACCGTTTATTCGCTCCTTTTCATCTTCTATGTCGTGCACATGTTAAGCAAGTAGTATGTTGACCTATAGGCTGTTCTGAGAAGCAGCTTAACAAGATGATAAGGTTTCCCCTATAGGTTTATGATGAAAAGACACATAATACTGTAATAATAATAATAATATTAATAATAATAATAATAATCCAAAGCATATAATAAAACATATGCCTTGAGAGCCTAACAGAAGGGTAACGGAAACAAGCTGGGGCCATGTAGCCTCCATGAGCCAATGGGTGACATGCAATGCATGGAAATTCACATATCGTCTCTGTTGGACTGAAACCGCACATGTCCCATCACTCCTAAACCATTTCCTGCTAAAAAAAATAGTCAAAAGCTCTTACGTAACAACGAACATAAAAATAGGAAGAAAAAAAAACAGCAGCTCCAAAAGCTTAGAATGCTTTCCGATGCATTGTGAGCTTGTAGATCAGTTATTTTAAACGTAAAAGAGACTAAACATGGAGATAAGGAGGTTACCGCCCAACAGTGACGATATGATGACAAAGATGTATGGACCCAGACAGTGACACACACTTAACATCATCAGTAACACACTGTAAAACCCTGAGTGTTCATTTCAACGCTTTCAACCTGGCATACACATTTGGGATTTTTTTAACACGTTCATACATTTGCAAACAACTGTGGAAACATATTATTTACAGTACAACGGGTCCCATTGTGAACTTGTAAATCAGCAGCAGCTACTATTGGGGAACTAAGTGGTTAACACACGGTGCATATGCACACACATCACACACACACTTAATTCTACAGAGTTCAATGAGAAGCGCTTGTACAGTGCATACCGAGCATAATGAATAGGTACTATTCACAGTAGTTCACCCGCTATTGGACTATGAAAGTACAAGATCAATCAATACTGTACTTCTACCATTACCACATCCATACCACTGTATGACCTGATGAATAATAATTCATCAGGTAATTCAATAAAGTCATATCATTAGAACATGTCTTCACACAGGACGCCCACTGCACATAATATACTGTTGTCACACACAATGTTTTGTCATTATCGCTCTCTCTCTCTCACCCACACACACACACACACACACACACACACGATGGTAGCTCACCTGTAGGGCGATGGCGGTGTTGTTTTGGGAGGGGGTTGCACCCACCAGGCCTTCCTCTTTGCGTTTTTTGAATTTCCTGAAGTAGTCCTGTATCAGGAAGGTGGCATAGAACTTCCCCACGGTTACCTCATCATCTGAGTGAAGTGAACAGACCACACACATGCTTCCTGGGTCAGCAGGCCAGACTACACACAGCGGCACTCTGGGAGAGAAGGCCTGCACCGTGACCCTTGACCCCTTCACGTCTCCTTTAGGCACAGCGTACTGGGACCGCGCTGTCACACAAGTACTGTACGTCTTAAGGCCTATTCAGAGATGGATTTTCGGTGCCCACCGCGACCACCGCGACCACCGTTTCCTACAATATGACGTCATACCACCGCAACCACCGCACCTCCCAGCCCTCCGCTCGGATTTTACTAACCACCGCACCGCACCGCGGTGGTTGCTTGTTTTTAACGGCTGGTTAAAAAAAAGAAAACACACAACAAACCACAGCGCGGTGCGGTGCTGACAGTGGACTATATAATAGCGCGCGGTGCGGTGCTCTGAGCGGTGGTCGCGGTGGCCACCGAAATTTCAGACTCTGAAAGAGCCTTTACTGTATAACAGTCAAAATGGCGGTGTGCTCACCGGCACCAGCCAGCCATTGAAATACATTCAAATCATAATATACATCCATCTTGATGGTGTATATACTGTACCTCAGATCAACGAGAGATCCTTGTCTGTAGTTCAAAGAGAACAGAGGACCAGCTGTACGCTACCGTTTTAACACGTATTCAACAGACAGACAGACAGTCGTTTTCAGGCCTTACGGTCACCGCAGTTTGCTGTTCTCTATCCCCAGTGATAGGCTAAAGATAGAGAAAACAGAATAAGCGGGGTCATCTGAACTGCCTTGATCCACGGTACGTCAGCCCTTTAGTAGGCAACATACTTATTGCGAATGAAGTGCATAAATGCTGTTGGTCCATCTCTATACAGTTTATATCTGCCATTTAACTTACTCTACTACTTTAGCACATGCAAGCAAGCAGAACTAAGCATACATCTCTGTAGGTTAGTATAGGTTAGTGCAACTACTTGTGTTGACTGTTCTGTGTGTGCATGTGTGTGTGTGCACGTGAACGTGCGTGTGTGTGCATGTGCGTGTGTGTTTCTTTTTTTAAGAGAGCGTGTGAGTGAATCATGAAGCAGGGGTCTGAGTCACTTCTACGTAACAAGGATGCTGGGGACAGAGATCGGAGAGAGAGGCAACACTAGTTCCATGCCACCACCCTGAAACAGAACTGCTTCAGAATATTCTGAAGCACTTACGACTGTTTGGATACATAGATATACAGAGAATGGAGGAGAAGCTGTGGGAGCTCAAGCAGTGAGAGAAGGACACTTATTTAAGACAACAGAGAGAGGAGAGAGAGAGAGAGAGAGAGAGAGAGAGAGAGAGAGAGAGAGAGAGAGAGAGAGAGAGAGAGAGAGAGAGAGAGAGAGGAGTAGGAATAAAAAGAGAGAGAGATTAGTGGAAAAAAGACATAGCATGCATTGGCACAGTGGTCTATAACAGTGTTTCTCAACATGGTGCTTGGTGACCCCAGGGGTCTGTGAAGGGGCTCCAGTGGATCCTTAGCTAAATTACTTATAGTTATGAACCAACTGGATGTATATTAACACATCTTTACAGATATCGGGATCCCAGAGATGAAAATAATATCAAATGGGGGTCTGTGGCCAAATGCATAGCAAATTGGGAACCGAATTGCGTTGAAAAAGGTTGAGAATCACTGGTCTACAAGGCCATGCAAGCCCAAAGCCTACGGAAATTCCATCAGCATCCAGGACAGGGAGGTCTGTAGATAGACACATACATGGATGAGGACACACTGCTGAGCAGAGCAAAAATGGCAGGATACGGCAGTCACTTGTGTGTGAGTGACGGTGTCTGAGTGTTTGACTGCATCCTATTATGGATGATGATGAACACACAGATCTTGGGAGAATAGTTGTGAGAGCAAACAAGACTCTCTTCTCTGTCCAGTTGTTTAAACATGGAAACATGGGCAATGGACAAAATAATAAGGCTGTGTCATTTGGTGTAGGTTCATCCATGTTTTTTTTTTTTTAATTATCTATAACCAGGGTTTCCCAAACCTTTTAGGTCAAGACCAAGGTAGTGAAAACAGAATATCTAGAATTGTGATCTTGTAGATTTTCACTACTTCTTAAACATTTGTTTTCGAATATATGGAATTTCTTGATTTATGATTTATTCAAGACATTACTTTAGCTATTTTACCAAGTAATTATTATTTTTTTGTTCTTGACCCACAAACGGGTCCCAACCAACGGTTTGGGAAACAGTTCTGTATAACCTATTGGGGGAGCTTTAGGCACATGAGCGTTTTGCTCGGACAGACAGAGGCCTCAGTATTAACTGACCACCAGCAGGAGGCACCACTTGGTCCAGCAGCTTGGTGCTGGTCCTCTTCCAGATCTTTTTGATGACTGCTCGGAGCTCCTCGTTGGCCTGCTCTAGATTACCTGCACAGAGACAGACAAAGAGCCTGAGAAACTAGCTCACAAATCAATGGCCCTTTAAGCCAGACCTATACTTAGTCGTAAAACGGTGCAACGCGACAGAGTACACAATACACACCGGATTGTACAGTATGTTTGTGGGGCAGTGGTTCAGTGTGGTGTTTATCACATACCGTCGGTTTTTATCTTCAGGGCCGTGCGCACCAACGCAAACAGAGTGGCATTGAACATGACCGTACCGTCACTGTTGAGAGGCATGTTCATGGCTACCAGTCTCTGAAAGAAGAGGGTTTGTCAAGTTGTAATAAGATTACTTAATGAATGAGAGGAGAGGAGAGGAGAGGAGAGGAGAGGAGAGGAGAGGAGAGGAGAGGAGAGGAGAGGAGAGGAGAGGAGAGGAGAGGAGAGGAGAGGAGAGGAGAGGAGAGGAGAGGAGAGGAGAGGAGAGGAGAGGAGAGGAGAGGAGAGGAGAGGAGAGGGTACCTTGCAAGCTACTCTATGAGGACAAAGTTTCCCAAATCCAAGAGGAGGCTGGATACGGCGGAGAAGAGTGACAACATCCAGATGCTTTATTCTGCCCCTGTATGAAATGAAAACCCAAACAAACGTCACTGACCAAAGCACTTAAAAGACAAACTCTATAGATGCATGTACGTATACAGTACAGAGAGACATAGAAGTAAGCACATACTTAGCCTCTGGGTCATACTCTGACCAGATTCTTTTGAACTCGTCCAAGTGATGTGGGCCCAGAATGGACCAATCGCGCGTTAGATAGTCAAAGTTGTCCATGATGACGGCCACAAACAAATTGATGATCTGGCAAAGCACAAGAAACAGACAAGGGTTCTATCTTCAAGCCTCTAATGCTGGTGATGTATGTGTATGGTGTACGTTGGGGCGTTATTTAGACTATACGGATGGTGCATTACACACTGCGTACCAGGAAGGCGCAGAGCATGTAGAAACTGATGAAATAGATTATGGCAAATCCACTGCCACAGCTATGCTCCTCTCCAGGGTTGTAGTCTGACTCCGGGTCACACAGCTTCCCAGCCACACATGCCAGCATGATCTCCTGCCAGGCTTCCCCTGTGGCTGACCTAAACAGGATAAATGAAGTATAGCAGTAATAAAACTTCAGCTAGATTCTTGTTTTTGATGCTAGATAGTAGTTTTTGATACTAGATTCTAGTTTCCGACACTAGATTTTAGTTTCCGACACTAGATTCTAGTTCCTGACCCTAGATTCTAGTTTCTGACGCTACATTTTAGTTTCTGGCGGTGGATTCTAGTTTCTCTGAAAAATCTGTTCCTGCGTCAGTGATGCTCAACATATTTCATGCCAAGGACCACCAGAATGATCTATACTTTGGCTGCGGACCCCATATGAAAACATAGAGATCCCCCAGAAGCAAAGATTTGAGTTAAAATGTTTCTGAAATAATATATTATAAATAAATAATATAAATAAATAATATATTGCGCCACATTTTTATTATTTTTCAGAAATAGCAGACCTACAAGCTCATAGCGTGCAACTCGGTGGCTCACTATGAGCTTGTAGATCTGATATTTTTCAATAGCTAAATTATAACCTAATGCTAGTAAGGGTAAGGGTGAAAGAAAACTTTCAATAGCATACTTTTCAATATTCTCACAGCCCACCAGTGTCCTCCGGCTCACTGGTCCCGTACTCACCTAAAGAGCAGCAGCACAGCCTGAGGAAAGGTCTGGAAGTTGTTGTTCCTGTTGATTTGCGTGCCGTCCACCATGGCTACCTTTCCAAACATCTGAAATGCAATCATTGTCAATCATTTGGTTAGTATATTTTATGTATATATTTTATGTGTATATATTAAATAAAATGAAGCACAGGCAATTCATCTTGTTACAGTTTAGAGTTAGATCCACTAGTGTGATGTCTACTGGGAATGCACCACTGGTTATGCATTACCCACGCTATCTGTCGCTTTGACAGAGTACTGGAGTATCATCATCATACTACACCGAGGCCATTTTATGATGTCAGTGAGTGTACTATGATGTCAAGTACTATTGTGGTTTAACTCTCTGTATACATTGAATACTCTGACAATAAGCACAACAGAAATTGGAGCTTGACATAATGGTAAACAACAAAAACAATAAATGAGAGGCAGAGCTCAAGGCTCTTGTTGAGCTGAAGAACAAAGATATTGGACTGCTTCACGTTCAACTACAAGAGGATGAGGCTATGCTGAATACGCTCAGCGATTAGTTTAGTTGACACATGAGAAGCTACAATGCAAATTTTACAAATCGACTGCTAAATTAAGCAGAGGAGAAAAGGCTAAAGAGAAGATTAAGGAATCCAAAGCATTCTGTTCAGGAGAAAGCCCAGCAACGGATAAAAAAACAAGAACACTATAGGACATATTAGGACAACATCCCAGCTGCAGAATGAGCTCAGGACATCACACATTACCAGCTGGTGGAACTGAACCATTACTTATTGTTACAATGTAACTTAGAATTAGTTCACTGTTAACACACACACAGTACATTCCTATAGTATGCATGTATGTATGTTTGTGTGTACATTGCCCACCCATTGGTTTTACTTAATCATTGTACGTGCAGCCCTTTGGGATATAATATGATACTGTATGTACATTTTCACTTAAATCTGCATAATTTTAAGACAAACACGCCCTGAGTGTGGTTGGACAGAATAGATAAGAAATGTGGTGAAACAAGCTTAGTCACTGACCTGCATGCCAATAACAGCATAGATGAAGAACATCATAGCTATCAGCAGAGCCACATATGGAAGAGCCTGAAAACAAAGGACATGATTAAAAACCATGGATCAAAGCCTTGGAGATTCACAAATTGTGCCCTAACTTCACATGGGTGTGATTTTTCTCTTTTTTTCCTACTTTACAGCAGTGGTTTTCAACCAGTGATCCGGGGACCACCAGGTTAACCAGATGTACAGTAACTCTTTGAGAGCGTAAAAATGAAACCAAATGGACCTGCAAGGGTCCATTTGGTTTCATTGTTACACTCTTGGTTTTCATGTTTACATTCTCAAGAGTTAAAATATTCATTCTGAATTAGCCCAATCTACACTATTACAGAATGTAGAATAATGGTCATTAGAATGGCTTGGTATTGCTAACAAAATCAAAAGAAATCTTTAGTTTTGGGGTCTGTGGGGCTAAAATAAAAAAAAGGTTGAAAACCACTGCTTTACGGGAGTATTTCTAATGCACATCAAAATTTGAGTATTTTTTTCCACCACTGACCTTGAGCGGTCAATAGCACTCACCTGGAAAGATTTGATGAAAGTCCACAGCAAGGTGCGAATGCCCTCCCCTCGACTCAGTAGCTTGACCAATCGCATGACTCGGAACAAACGGAAGAAGGTGATGGAGATGCGAGCACTGTCCTCTGTGTTCTGTTGGAGGAAGGGAGGGGGGAGGGTTGACAGCGTGGTCAGAGAACAGTAGGGCAGCGGCGAGTTCACTGCACACAGGGTACCTGGCTGTGCTTTGCTGCATGATTAAGGCCTAGCACGGATACATATGGGCTGGCAGCATCACTGCATCCTCAGCAACATGGGAAGTCATCAACTTAGGTTACAACTGAAAAGGAAGCACAGCTTCCTTGGCTGATAACATGAAGTACATTTTTAACATGCGCATTTAACCGCTTTCAATCCGTTCTTTTGGTCGTGTTATTATTACAAGACGAACATTTTTTCGTTTTGCCTACAGTTGATGAGCCAGAGCTGTGCACCCATGCAGTGTGGCAGCTGATATGTTTCTGTGACAATCGTTCGGAAAGCACCGACAGGGGCCTTGCTACGGTACAGAACCTACAGGGGGAGGAAGCAAGGAGGCAAGCATGCTGGTAAAAACCTCGCCATACTTGACAGGCCATGTCTGCACAAGCATGGCACCCTTTGTCCAGAGTCACTGCATGCGTAGTCACAGTGGGACCAACCCGTATAGTGGGTCAGCTGGGAGGTTCAAAGGTCAAAGCTGGGTGACCTGATCCTAGGATGGGGGAGGGGGGAGGGGAGTCATCCATGGGTCACTGCCCCACTCAGGGTGGTGGAGGAGACCATGTACTGTAGGGTTGTCAACTTTACAAACGTGAGGAGCGGCCCCCTTTCCACAAGAACAAACAAAACCAAACCAAAACTCCTGCCGCTCCCATGGGCGCGTCACCACGTTTGAGTGACACTCTCCTTTAAAAAAATATATATATATAAATAAAAAACAAAAACAATAGAACAAAACCAAATAACTCCAAACAGTTAGGAAGTATGAACAGCGAAGTCTGGAGGATATATTTGCAAACAAAGAAATGAAGGAGACTTAAAAGAAACATCTGAGAAATGAAAGCGAAAATTCAAAACAGAGAAATGGAAACCTTGTTGAGAACAGAAAGGAGCTTGAAAAAAGTGATACGATAGATTACAGGAGGTATTGTAGACAAACCAAAAAGCAAACCAAACCAAACCAAACAAACAAACAAACAAAGGCAAATCTTAACATGGGCATGGCCCTGAGAGTGTTTGGGGGTTGGGGGAGCATCTTACCCCCGACTCATCCAACTGAGGAGCCTCCGTTGGCTTTAAAATCAAAGACCTGGATTAATGACTTATTATACAACGTTACCAGAACCAGCAGGTCTCCAGTTAAATGTTTGGACAAACGATAAAACACATGACATTGTACAAGCCCTTATACAATAAGACTACACCAGGACACACTATCACCTACACTTATGCTTATCACATATAAACACAATATAAAACTGACAGGACTATGCTTTCTTATTGTTACACCAGGACATTGAACACAGGCATTCATTGACAGTACACTTACTCTAATGACAAAAATACAATGTCATCTTAGTACTTTAAACACTTAACACAACAAAAGGGTTCTTAATACTGAGCATATGCAAGGAAAACTGACAAACATCAGACGACTTAAAACACTAAGGTAATACTGAAGACTGGCACACAACTTTATCACTCCCCCGTGTAATGGTAATGGCTGGCACAATTAAATGGTCTTAATGGTTTCTACATGTTTGAAATGCTTGGGGCTCTATTGACAGCGGTAATGATGAGCTAAATTGCACAAAGCATTTTCATTAATTCACGCCACGGTAACACCACTATTTGTTAGTTGGCAACCAGCCCAGTTTCATACTGTAGCTACTGTACTAGCTAAATGTTTGTTTTTCCAGTATCCCACAATATACATACACCAACATTTAACTTTAGATCAGAATAATACTGTAGATTATTGTGTCAAACTGGAGATTGTTGTTACCAACCACACACACACAAAGTCTATATGTATAGGTTGAAGTCAAGGCAAAATGCCAAACAGCTATCTCACTTTAATCAAGACTGATGAATTAATGAAAAATGAGTATTTAAAATGGCGTGAAGCATTTAAGTGTAAATGAGACAGTTCTTGCTGACCAAAGAAATTAAGAAAATGCATACATGCACGCGCACACACGCACACGCACGCACGCACGCACGCACGCACACACACACACACACACACACACACACACACACACACACACACACACACACACACACACACACACACACACACACACACACACACACACACACCTTTATTTGATAAAATCTGAGCAAAAATAGTGACAAATTGACAGTGTCCGTCCAGTCTATATTTGCTTCTGTAGAGAATCCAAGTAATGGTAGAAGTGAATTTGACTTCAATGCTACAATGGCAGACACACTAAACCTGCGTAATAATGAGATGTTTGGCTTCACAGCCACAATAATGTGAGTGCCACAATATTGCATTGCACAGCGGTGTCACCTGCAGAAAATCTGCTATTGTTCAATGTTGACAAATGACACCGCTGTGCTACGGAATATAAATCAGGCCCAAAGGTCAGCCGAAGACCGGAAAACTAAAGAGAGCGACTCCAGACAGATTATGGCTTCATTCACATCCCCTCAGCTCAGGAGTTTCACACGCTCTTAATGTGAAAGTGCAGAATAAGCAGAAATAATAAACGGTGGTATTAGCCTGAGGAGGTTCTTTAGCTAATCCTGGTCGCAGCCTTGATGGAGCATGCGTTGAGGAGCACTGGCAACGTTGCAGACGAGCACCGCATACATACAAGACATTTTGACGAGGGGGGGAGAGAGGGGGGCATTGGTGAACTGATAGTAGCAATGCAGCAGCAACCCATGCATTGTCAACCGTGCCCTGTAACAAAGCCGCCACAGGAGGGCACTCTCGCAGTCCAATGCAGAGAAAATGAGTGTGGAGGGCGGAGGGAGGAGCAGAGAGAATACAGTGGGGGTTGGAGGAAAGAGAGAGAAACAAATGGTACAGAGGAGGGGAGGAACTGACTTAGAAAGAATGTACAAGGTGGAAAAAAATAGAAAATTATAAAAAAGAAGACAGAGGTTTAAAGGGAAAGAGCGATAGGTAGGTTTTTGTAGAACTTGGTCATGCACCTGACTGGAGTCTACACACCTGCTCTACATATGAGCTCCGTTCTGAGCTTTAAGAGCTCACTACAGGAAGATAGAGCAGAACACAGAGACAATCACTCACAGAGACACAAACACAAGATCAACAAAGAACCTCAAACTCAGCTGCATGAATTAAACCTCTGTGTTAATTGATTACAATCACAACATTGTCCCGTTTATTTCTTCGACCTCCGGTCTTACCTGATGACTGGATGTGAGTAAGTGGCACTAAAAAACCTCTGAGATTTATCGTTTTTAATCACGCTAATTCCATCGAAGCCTCATGTCTATCCAGCTGGGTGTACCGTGTACTGCATGTGGGTGTGTGTGCATGCGTCTGTGTGTGTGCGTGTGTGCTGTCTATCTTCACTTGAACTGTTTAAGTAACATTGATACGTTACAGTACATCAGATGCTAGTGAAGCCGATTCAGTATTCACAAATTCAAGGAATAGAAGTCATATACTGTATATGACTTTCCCCCCCCAACTGCATAGTTTACAACACAAATGAGTGCTGTTGTTAATCAATCCTCAACATAGTCCATACGGTGGACATGTCCAAGCTCTGAGCTCCAGGGCCATTCTGTCTGGAGGTTATAATATCGGAGGTATGGCGATAGAGAGAGAGAGAGAAGGACACACTTCACAAAGGGTTCTATGGGTAGAAACTGACCGGAGGGGTGGCATGAAGTGGGTGGCCGAGCGCCATCTGTGAGGGTCATGATGACATGGAACGGGATGTTAGGCCGACACCTCACACCACGACCACTGCACAATGCACATGCACTGCAAGAGAGACTCCAACACCTGAACACTGCTGCACATGCACTATAGCTGGCAGAGGCAATAGACAGCCGCAAGACCGCAAGAGTGAAATGGATAAAGCATACACACAGCGGAAACATAGCCTAGATCAGCCGTTACGAATTGCATGAAACAGGTTTTGAAATCGTTGCTGATCTAGTTAGTCTATGTCCAGTTAAAAAACAGCAGAGCAGCCGCATGCAATGACAGCACATCACAAATAACAGGTGAAAGACGCCTCACAAGATCCGTCTGTGTGGACCTTGTGAAATTAATATCGCCATACAACAATCATGGTTTACATACAGAAAAAAACTCTCACACACACACACACACACACACACACACACACACACACACACACACACACACACACACACACACACACACACACACACACACACACACACACACACACACACACACACACACACGCACACACACACACAGTGTATGTACACAAACACCCATGCATGCACCATCTATACACCACAGAAAGTTGAAACAATGTTAGTGTCTATATACATGTCTCACAAACACGCACACGCACACGCACACACGCACACACGCACCCACGCACCCACGCACCCACGCACCCACACACCCACACACCCACACACACGCACACACGCACACACACAAACACACAAACACACAAACACACAAATACAATCATGCACAAATACTTATTTTGAAAACACGAACACAGGAACACATATGATAGATAGCTCCAGAAAAACAGCACTGCAGCTCAGACAATAGATCACTCAGGAGGGCCTTGGGGTTGGGGGAAGGGGGGTGGGGGTTGGTTGAGCAGTGGGACTTCTATACACTGCACCTACAGTAAGCACCATGTTGTCTGGTCAACAAACGGAAATGTGGCAAAATGCCAAGCAGGTAGTGTTCTTGTGTGATTGTGTGTGTGAGCGTGTTGTGTGCGTGCGTGTGTGGATTGTTTATTCTGTAGCGACACAAGTGTCACCTGTGTGTTTTCAAGGAAGCTTTGCCTAGGTTCTAAAACACTGCCCAGCCAGGCCATAGAGAGAGAGTGCTGAGGGATGGGTGGTTGTAGATTAGTAGTCATCCACCATTTTATTCCTTCTTGATATAAACTCGGTAAAGACTGATTCAGTCACTGTTACTTACAGCGACCTAATAAACACATATTCTGTGATTTTATTGTGCTCCAGTCAGAATTGTATACAGCATATATGTAAATTCATTTTCCCAAGTCAATAAAACATTAGATGACTAATTTTGTTCTTAATCCATTAGCACCGTAAATGGGGTCCCAAAGATAAAGTTGCCATCAGACGAACTACACACAAAAAGACATTTTCTTTTTGTTTAGCATTGCAATACTTGCCTCAACAAGTTTCTATGGAAACAAAATGAACAGGAGTAAGAATTAGACAAGCAATCAAAAACATTGCAAGCCAGCCTTTTCTTAACCATAATACCATACCAGTCTACGTTCCCAAGAGGAAAAGAAAACATGGGACACCTTTAATGGAACATACAATATGTACACTTTCAGGTAAACGGTAAAGCATTGACATGTTTTCCAAACAGCTCTTGATTCCTGTAGCAAATGTAACTGTAAACAATTATTCAGTCTACATGCAGAGGTTGTTAATATATAGTGACCTACAACGGAGGGTAATGCAGTGGTTAATTCAATAGACACAGAACATCCACCAACAGACAATGCCAAGTTGATACTATATCGTAGGTCAGTGTCCTGCACTGAAAACAGCTGAAAATCAAGCTCACAACACATTGCATCACATTGTGTTGTGAGCTTTTAGGTTTGATATACTGTATATTTTAGATAGACATCTTCAGCACAGGACACTGCCGTACAACCAAGTATGAATTGGGCGTAAGAATCTAAACTGAAGCTTTACAGAAAAAGCCAATGGCCAACAACAGCAAGCTCAAAATAATTTTACATGAATGATAATAAGTCTTAACAGAGTAGCTAACATTCAGAAGTGGAGGCCTCTAATAATGTAAAGTAACTACAGTAACAGTAATTTATTCATATACTATACTATTAGAGACTAACAGTAATATATTCATATACTATGCTCTATACTAAGTAGAGATACTTCACAAAGAAAGGCTAATTTTAACTCTACGCTCTAAACATCTGTGATTCAGTGTTTAATCATTGATATTACCGTATTGTCCCGAATATAAGACGACTCATTTATAAGACGACCCTCATTTTTCAAGACCCATTTACAGGAAAGAGAACATTGAATGTCAAATAGTATAGCCCCTGAATATAAGACGACTCCATTTTTTAAATATTTCCATTGGAAAAAAAAACAGTCTTATATTCAGGCCAATAGGGTAATTTTACCAGACACGCCTCTATCCTTTACAAATTCAGTGTAACATCAAACTCTGTCCTTGCGAGTCATACTGCCATTTTAATATGTATGGAGATATACTATATATTCTGTGATTCCTTGAAAGGTAGGGGAAAATCGTGAATACACTTTGACACGGATATCGGATTCAGTACCAATGCTTTTCTACCAATGCTTTTCTAGGTATCTCTACATAGTAGTGTTGATACTTTCACTCAAGCAAAATATGTGAGTACATTTTAACATCACTGGAGGCCTCTACTGAGCGACACAAATCAGGTTCAATCACAGAGAAAGAGAGATTCACATGGCTACTTTGAAACTGCATTAGGGGTGGCCAGTACTAGGCTTCATTGTAAGGCTTCAGTTCCATGACGGGAGGCAGAAAAAGCAGTACTTACGTTCACTTCAGTGATAGCAATATCGACGACGCTACCAACAACTATTAAGGCATCAAACGTGTTCCAAGCATCAGGGAAATAGTGCTGTTAAATGCATAATAAAACATGTACGGGGAGAGATGATGAGATAATGAGGTAGGTGTGAGGTAGAGAGGATGAGAGAGGGAGGGGATGGAGAAACAAGAAACAAGCAGGAAAGAAAGAAATACAAATTGGATGTATGAAAGGATTGAAGAAAGGGTCAGGAGAGGACAAGAGAAGAGAAAAACAGATCAGATATAAAAAGCTACCATCCATAACTTTTATGGACGGCAGCTTTGAGATGTTCAGAGAATCAGAGAAAAAGCAAGATGCTTCAGGCCTCCAGAGGAACGAGTCCTGCCTCGGAAAATCTGTTTTG
>CM076971.1:15538855-15591355 GCA_039105355.1 Benthosema pterotum | reverse complement strand
AACTTCAGTCAATCCCATTATAATGTCCTGTTAGTTAAGATCTATTTCACTGCACAAAGAGTTGCATATTTTTGGTGTATTTAGCACCGCCAGGCCGGCCAATCAATTAGCATCTAATTTCCGGCATTAATTAACAAATCACTAAGTACAAATCGGCCTTGTCAAGGTTATCTTTTCTTGATATCTTATACCTAATATTGTTACTTCAAAATTCGAAGCCATTTCCTCATGAATGGCCTAAATGTGGTGAATGGGCGTGGATTTATGCCGATCCTTAATCCAGTAAGAGCTCATCGATTAGTGCGTGCAGTAAACTCAACAACTCTTGTGTTTGTGTGAATGTGTGCAAATAAGTTGCAACTCCAATGTTAATCTTAGTTCTAAAAGAGGTGCCATGAAGTCAAAGTAAAGATAAAGGAAACAAACAAGCCAGGTTGTACTAGCGGCAGGTGACACACAAGGAGAGAATGCAGCAAGGCACTCGTTGTCGTTTCATGGGGTTACCTTCAATATGATCTCAAATGTAAACATACTAGTGAAGACATAATCTGCATAGCCTAGGACCTGAAAGGCAACCAGACGTGTGCAGTGTTACTGCGGGTGGTAGTTAGTCACAGCACGGACAGCGGACACAGGGCATTTACCTTCAAAACGATCTCAACAGTAAAGATAGCCGTGAAAGCATAGTCAAAGTAACCAAGTATCTGCAAGAAGCAACATACATGTTTAAAAAGAGAGAGCACATCATGCATCAAAACAAGCTGAATTAACTATTCTAGATTAAGCACTTAATGGAAAATTTCACCCATTTTCAACATTTCAGTAATATACCCTATTGGCCTGAATGTAAGACAGTGTTTTCTTCCGATGGCAATACCCCCCAAAATTGGGGACTTAACTATATTATTTGACATTCAATGTTATTTTTACACAAACGAGTCTTTAAAAGTGGGGTTCGTCTTATAACCAGGGCTGACTTATATTCTGGGCAATTGTTGATGTTGTGTGGAAATAATATAAATGCTCCCTGTTCTGTTTCCTAGAAATGAAGGTCTGGGAAAAAAAGCATTAACATGGTGAAATACATCTTGATGATGTCATCAAAGTGATCATCAAAGTGATGATTTCCAACAATTCTAAGGTATATTGGTGACATTAAAAAGGGTGGAAGTAAGCCCCATTCAGGCTTCCAATCTACTGTACAGTATACTGATCTACAAAACCACAATGTGAGTTTGTGAGTTTGTCACACTGTGTAAATGTGTTTGTCAGCTATTTTGGAAATTATTTGAAATGCTTTGAAAATGTTTTTCTAGACTCGAAGTGGCAATGCCCAATTTATACAGTATTTCATACCAATTAGTCTGCTAATTCTAAGGCATTCATTTAGAGCTTAGAAGAGAACATACTGTGTATTATACAGTATGATCAAACATTATATGGAACAACCTATTAATGATAACTAATAATTATTAGTCTCTTAATCATAACAATTATTATAAGTATGCTAATCCTAACATTCATATAAGGCATGCTTATAATGCAGGCTTATACAGACGGGCAGGAAAAAAGGGTTAACAGGTTCATCATCATCATCATAATAACACACATTAAGAACTGTATGGTGTAAAAATTGAATGAATTCACATTCACAATGCACAAGTTACATAAGTTCATTTGATTGAAGTAATGACACACTTACAATGTTGCGCGCTGAGAAGTTCCGTATTGGGTCCTCAGCAGCGAGGGAGGCAGAGCTGAGCATGATGAACACCAGGATGAGGTTGGTGAATATGTGATGGTTGATGAGCTTGTGGCAGCCCACTCGGATCCTGAGGGTCAAAGCAAACATGCATCTTACTTCTTATATCATCAGAATAATGCCATCATCTAACTCTAATCCAAGGCACCGTTTCCCATTTGTGAACCAATAATGTAAGGAACAATGTACACACATGCTGTATGTGAATAGGCATGATATGACAAGGTGATGATGAAGTCACATATATCATATGCTACATGGTGCCGTGATAGCAAGAGGCGTGACCAGATACACTCTATATGTCACCCTATACTGTATTTTCATCTCCATATCTAAAGACTCTATATCACAACATTGACCTCATCTAACCATGAATAACCATAAAAGAAGAAGACTGAATGGATCTCCACCTAGATCTGCATATGTGGAGCCAGCCAGCAACATCTGATCTCAAAGCCTTAGATCTCCATACTGTATACACAGCTGACCTGTTCTGACATTCCATACAGTATGTTGATCATTCCCCACTTGTCCTTCCTGTTCTGACATTCCACGTTGATCTGACCTCATCAAACACTGTACACTCAAGACAGACTACAAATACTGCATGGCCAATACAGAATACACAATGCACAATACACAATTTGACTGTGAACAAAGCATACATTATGTGAATGTCACCCTTTGTTTATGACTTTGTTACTTACGGGTTTGTGTTACTGAAGATGAAGAAGGCACTCCCCTCCGGTATGGGAGTGATCTTCTCCTTCTTCACCAGTTCAGCGATGGCTGGCCGTGGACCCGATGGGACCTCAGGATCCTCTTCCTCTGGAATGCTTTCATCAACTTCCTCCTCTTCCTCCTTATATCGGAGAAGCACATACAGTATGTGAAAATTGCCTGACGTTGGCATGTCAATGAGACAATGAAATAAAGATTAGCATTGTAGTGATGTTGTTTACAGATGCCTGCCTTGATAACCTAGTGTACCATTGCTGTTCTCTCTCTCTTCAACCCTTTGTTTCTCAAGTAACAGCTGCTAGGCTGCCACTATGCGATGCTAGCAGTGTAAACTCTGTGTGTCTCATTGTTGGCAACCACTGCAGCTTTTGCATTCATCAATGCAGTCTGTGTTTATTTAAAGCAGTTGAGCGGATGTTTTCCAAACCTCCATAAATGGTATTTTAGACTGATGTCCTTGTTGGATCTTCTGCCATCCAATTTGTGACATTGTGATGTGTACCACGTTCCTCTCTACACGTAAACGCTTCTGGCGACAGATAAACAGTGTGTGTGTGTGTCAATGGTACGGAAGTGTGTGGGCAAACTCACTGTCTTAACGTAAACACAACGGCACTGGGAGCTTTAAAAGGAACGCTGGCTGATAAGACTGGTATGCCTTAAAACATTATACTTTCCTTCTAAAACTAAATTGTAAAGATAAAAACACCATCAATATTAATTTCTCTTAATAAAAAGAAAAACTTTCACTCAATAGGGCCTGTTCCTGTCACAATTTGTCATTCCTATGACATCTGTATGAGATGCAAAAGCTATTAAAATCAATTTAAAATATTCTTCTGATGATCATATTAACCATAGGAAGTATTATGCTGTTTTTATTACCACATGCATTCCATACATGGACCTCATCAATGTGCGTGGGAGTGGTCCCTATGTGAATGAAAGATTGACGGTCTTTTTCTATTTTGTAATTTTAGTTTAAAGCACAAATATAATGTAATGTATAAGGAATTTTATTATTCGCCAGGGATCCCTTTAAAAATGTTAACTGTTAGCTGCAATAAAATAATTAAGTTTGCACTTGTAAATTGTAAATTGTAATTTTACGAAACTATGTTTTTAAAGTTGTAATTTCATGAAACTATATTTACCTTTGCCTCTTCTAAATCATCGTCATCCTGTTTGTCCGGGTTTGCGGGTGCGTTGAGAGACTCGGCATCTGCCAAGTTGTCAACAGCGATAGCCAAGAAGACATTCAGGAGGATATCTATGCAAAGTGCTCCGTTAAGGACAGCAAACTAATTGTAGGGATTGAAAAAAAAACACTCAATAATAACACATCCTTTAAATGCATCGTAAGCAGACCAGATTGGAGGAGGAGATTGCAGCAAATGCAATAACCAGAAAAAACAACAACAAATCACATAACACAGCATTGAAAGCTTGGGGACTTCTGCCAGGAGTATGAGCAGCTTTACAGACAGGATACAGTTTCCGCAGATGAAGAGGATGACAAAGTAAATACACACGATCATCCCTGAGGAGGAAGGACCACCGTACGCCATGATTCCATCATACATGACCATGTTCCAGTCCTCTCCTGTCAGGATCTGATGAGAAAGGACAACAACCAGACACAATGCAACAGTCATCACCTTTGGAAAGAGTAGGTTATTTGTTGTATCGATCTAAATGCTGTGCTATTTTAGCCATTTTTAATGAAAGGACTAATGAAGTATTTTTTTAAATAATCTAGCCAACAAAATACGATCATCTGGTTGTATTTTTAACTGAGTATGAATAATACACCCCCTCAACCCAAACACTTGGCAACTCTTTCTTTAGACATTATAATGTGTTCAGACTCCCTAACATTTCTGACTGCTTGTCCAGTCGTGTGTGTGTGTGTGTGTGTGTGTGTGTGTGTGTGTGTGTGTGTGTGTGTGTGTGTGTGTGTGTGTGTGTGTGTGTGTGTGTGTGTGTGTGTGTGTGTGTGTGTGTGTGTGTGTGTGTGTGTGTGTAAATTCCAAATGTGCGTGAAAATCCACCATTGGCATAATGGTTGGCCACCTTGTTTTAAGCCCTGTGTCCACACTGCGACATGCTATGTTGAGGGCGAGGGTTAGAGATAGGTGTAGTCATTTCTGACCAAGGGGAGGACAAAACGATGGGAGTTCAGATCAATGGCAGCCCTTATTGGGTACCCTGATTGTGTTATATATAAACATATACTGTACACACACACACTTGGCAGAAGCCACCATTGCATCAACTATACTGACTCTAAACATACACACCTGAAACACAGTGAGCATGGCCTGAGGAAAGTTGTCAAAGGTGCTCCTCTTTGTCTGGGTCTCGTCGAAGTTGAACTTGCCACCAAACACCTGCATGCCTAGCAGGGAGAAGATGATGATGAAGAGCAAGAGCAGCAGCAGCAGGGAAGCGATGGACTTCATGGAATTGAGCAGAGATGCCACCAGATTACTCAGCGACTGCCAGTGACTAAAAACACAAGAGCACACAGAGGGAGAGAAGTGTTTAACACACCGCATAGCCACACACACACACACACACACACACACACACACACACACACACACACACACACACACACACACACACACACACACACACACACACACACACACACACACACACACACACACACACACACACACACACACACACACACACACACACACACACACACACACAATTTACTGCTTACCGTGTGACTTTGAAGATCCTCAGCAGGCGGACACAGCGGAACACTGAGATGCCGAGAGGCGACATGATCTCCAGTTCCACCAGGATGGTCTCGGTGATGCCACCGCTCACCACGAAGCAGTCAAAGCGGTTGAACAGTGCCACAAAGTAGGCCGACAGCCCCAGACTGTACATCTTCACCAACATCTCACATGTGAAACAGGCCAGCAGCACCTTATTGGCCACATCTGCAAGCATATATGATTATCATGTGAGAAAAGGTTAAAAAGCAGGTGGCATGTGCAATGCACATTCAGTTCATTGCTGGTGCTGGACCAAAGGTAGATGCACATAGAAAATGGAGTCAGTTTCCGCATGAGGAGTCGGGCCGCCTTCTTTTCACCTGCCAAGGGGAATTCTCCTGTTTGAACATGGCGTGTGGAAGGAGGAACACATTATTCCAACCAGTTGCTGTCCCCTCCATCAGGCGCCATTAATGTCTGTGTTTTGACTTTGTGCGGACTTCTTCATTTTCTTTTCATTAAGATAGATTATCATTTCTGGTCTGCTTCAGCAATGTACAGTATATGGAGGAACAATTATTTTTTAATCACTGTTGGGCGTAAACCACCTAATCTTCAACTAATTGTTTGTGGGGTTTTTTTTAATTCCCTGCTTTATTGCAAGACAATTCCGTGCAAAAGTAGCACAAAGAGTAAATAGCAATTAATTAACAAGATGCAAGGTGCCAAAAAGAGCTTCAAACTAACTATAATATCCCATCCTATAAAACATAGACTATTTCCCCTTCTCCATCTCCAGAAAGGGAACACAACACAGATATAGTGATAAAGGTCTGATATGGACAGCATGCATTTGCATGGAGAGTTCTGCCTCCATCCAGTACATACCCTGAACTTGCGTCAGCCACATAGGCTGATTGTAGTGTTCTGACGAGATGGTGAGCGTGTTCAGAAACACCAGGACGATGACGAGCCAATAGAAAGGCACCGATTTGACTGCCAACCGGCACTTCCTGCGCATGAACCTGTTCCAGCGACGCCAGCGCCGACTGCAGGAAAAGGTGGAGTCAGTCCAAAGAGCAAGAAGACTGTGTCAACTGTGAGTAGTGGCTCTCTCTGTGCCAGGGCTGCTCGCTTCACATGAAAAACTGTGTGACGCCAGCTTAACAGAAGCTTTTGGCCTTGTTAAAAACGACATCTGATTCAAATGAGCAAATACAACACGCCAGTGTCTTGATTATTGCAAATCAATGATACTCTTATCTGTAAGTTAGCTAACATGAATGCAGTGGAATGAGGGGGGAGGAGGGCCGATAGGGAAATGCGTCAATATCCTTTTTTTTGCAAGTCACACAGTACAGTAAATGAGCTCAAAAACACTGCGTAAGGCTATAGGCTCTAAAAATATCTTGTGGTACATGCTGACTTTTTAAGGGCTTTTGATTTATCACCCGCAGTAAAGTCTCATTAAAGTTTCTCCGGGGAACAGGACACAGAGAAAGCCAAGCACATGTCTTTTTAGAAATAAGAGACTATATTCACCTCATGCAGACACAAACCTTACAATAACAGCTGCATGCATTGCACTGGACGGACGGAGACATTTAGGTACAAGAATAGCACGTATACTGACCTGAACTTTGACTTTGATATTTTTTGACTGAAAGAATTAAGAATTGGTCAAAGCTTATACAGTGCAGGTTGTAGGCAGGAATTAATCAGTAGACAGTGAGAAAAAGATAAAAGACATGTATGACAGTTGTTAAGAGAGTGGCATTAGAGAGCAGATGTACAGTACATGTGGTATAGGCTGTGGTATAGGCTGTAGAACGATTAAAGTGAACTGTCCAGATATTTGATATAAAACCAATGGTTTCATAATAAGGAGGACGTGGAGATCCATCTGACACAGCTTTTCCCAAAGCGCTTTGTGTGCCAAGACTTCACACTGGAGAACTGCCAGCAGCAGCCTGCTGTACACTACGTGATACTCATCAAATCACATCGTTCCACGTCAGCCATAGAACCATGCTCCATACAAACTGGGAACGGTTGTTTTCTGTTTAACCACTTAAATCCCATACCGTTGAGAATAGCTCATCAATGTCATTTTTGTTATTTTGGACAAAGCTTTAGCTAAAAATGGTAGAATGACAAGCTCAAGCTTTACCCCACAATACAGTTTTCAGGCCGGGAATCCATTTTTGGATCCTGTACAGTATGTACAGTATTCAAATATTCAATTTTGTTTGACGCTGTTACATAAATATTTGAAGCTTCACAGAAAACTTAGGTTAGGCCTAAATGGGTTAACTAGTCCTCCACATATTAGGGCATAACAGTGGTGGCCATTCATTTTTCCCTTGTAGATTTAAAATAAATAAATAAATATAATCAATTATTTTAATTCTAAAATCAATCCATAAACATAAAACATTTTATTGTGAATCCTTTTAAAATCTCTATGGGAAAGATACATTGGATCGGCAGTGGAACCACAGAATGTCTGCCCCTGCTATTCCGTATAGAGCTGCGCAGTCCCACCCCTTTCTTAATGTTGCCCATGTTCCAGAAACGGAATCCTCATTCATCTTCCCCATAAACTTTTCGAAAATGGTTAATAAAAACACAATTTCGCTGTGGACAAAGCCAACTTGTGTTGTGACAGAACAGAAAATGGCAGGATACAACACTTTTGTTTTTCATTTCAATTATTTGATTGTGTGTGTCATCATGATTTGTCACGATCCGAGCAACGTAATCATCTTTATATGAATCATTTTCAAAAACTCTATGAGAAAAATAAATGGGGAATACATTTCTGGAACAGGGGCGACGTCACGTGGGGGGCTGGGGGCACAGTTCTATTGGAACGATAGAGGTTCCATTGAATATCGTTCAAGTTCTCTTTAACTGGCCTGCAGAAGAAAGTGTGTGTGGTTTTACAGGTGGAGGAAACAGCACAGGGCGTGTGTTGCGTGAAACTGGTGTTCAGTGAAACCTGTGACATCACTTGTGTTACCACGGTGGTGGTTGTTGTATCCAGTGGTGTGAAGTAGCTTTTAAGTACATTTACTCGAAAAATAGCTGATCTACAAGCTCACAATGAGTAGTGATGTGGCACATTGGGAGCTTGTAGAGGTGCTATTTTCGAAAGATTGTTACACATTTCAAAACTTGAAATGAGACATTCTCTATAAGGATCAATGGGTATGTGCTTTTGGTACATTGAGTGTCTTTAGTTGTCAATATGCCAGTATTTCTATATTAAAGTATTGATACTTTTACTTAAGTAAAGCATACTTTTTTCCACCACTGGTTGTATTACTGAAGGAGGTGCGTGTGGTTGAATTCAAGGTGACAGAGTCATCTCACAGCATAAGCTTAATTTATACTTCGCTGCACGATGGTGACGCTCAGTCAACTGCTGCACCGAGACACATGAAAAGACGTTTTCAAACCATCGTGCAACAAAGCATAAGTGAGACGTCAGATGCATTCTGTAGTACATGAATCCACTTTCTCACCAGAAAGGGCCGCAGCACGGTGCTTTCTCATCCTCCACACTCGGGTTCTCCGTGTTCACAGACTCTGTTTCACTAGCTGGCACACTCGCTATGGTGGTAAACAGAGCGGCATCACACATACACACACACACACACACGGGCACAAACACGGGCACACACACACACACACACACACACGGGCACAAACACGGGCACACACACACACACACACACACACACACACACACACACACACACACACACACACACACACACACACACACACACAATTATAGTCATTTCACAAACAAATATAACAGGTTGACCAAACACATTCTCAAGCACACACACACACAGGCACATGCGCACACACACGCACACGCACACACACACACACACACACACACACACACACACACACACACACACACACACACACACACACACACACACACACTTCTTACAAACCCTTTATTAAACAGCAAATCATCTATTGTAAAACTTAATGACATTTCAGTCAGACAGTCTGCATTACCACACGGCTGTCTGAGAGAAACCAAAACAACACAAAGCATTAACAGCAAAGGCAGGCTATACCCACCAAACCTTAGTGCATCAAAAGCAGCCTTATAGTGGTTAGAAATTTAAGGAAAAAAAACAACATTATTGGTAAATAATTGTTCTTTTTTTTCTTCTCAGTCTATTTGATAGGGCTGCACAATTAATCGCCGATCACGTCTTTTTTTTGTTACACGATAATGTGATTGTAAGACGTAAACATTTACAAGGAGCTAATCAAACAATTTATTTGATCAGCTGTTGCTCCTTGATGACATCTCATTAAAATGTCACAATGGTTATATAACCAGAACAATATAGAAGCCTTCGCTATCTATTATCACGCAAGTCATTAAATACCATATGAGCAGTGCACATACGGCAGGTTACCGCAAAGCACTATGAGCAGCGAAAAAACAAGATCTTCATCATCAACAGTCATGATGAATCCGTTGCAATTAGTGTTATTGGGATGATCATGTTAGTAATAATGGTGCAGCCCTACAGCACAATTAGAGATGCAAAGGCTACAGTATCTACTGTATCCTCAGAAATGAGCAGAGCGGTCATGGTTAGCGTTGCTGTCACCCCTATAGCATTAAGTCGCCGCACATAATCCCTGTCACCATGATTTTACCATGTCCTGAAAGGGAGCGATCACAGGGCAGGTGACTGGACAGCTGCTCTATGCGGGCCGTGTTGTATTATGCATACAATGAGGAGGAGGAGGGCGAGTGGGGGGTGGGTCCGAGAAGAAAGATGAGATGAGAGAGAGAGAGAGACAGAGACAGAGAGACAGAGAGAGGAGAGAGAGAGAGAGGAGAGAGAGCTCTTCCGACGCTATCTGAAAACGCTATTTCTCAAAGCACTGCAGGGGCTTTGCGAGAGCGCCTCTGTGCAGACACATGATTAATAAGCCTGCGTGGTGAAGCGTTGCCCAGTTTCAGCGATGATGTGAGCTCACAGTGTGTCGAGATACTCGCTCAGCTGCTGCTGCTGCTGCTGCTTAGATTGCGTTGGAGGAGCGTTTCGCTTTGATTCCATGAGTCCTCAGACAGCTTTCTCTCTCTCTCTCTCTCTCTCTCTCTCTCTCTCTCTCTGCAAATAGTGCTGACTGCTGGCGTAGCAATCTGGATTTAGCCCCCAGTTTCCTATTCTCCTATTCACTTTAAGCCCCCCTCCGTCGCCTTCTCCCTCCTGCCCCCTTCTTCAAGAGACACTGGGAGAAAGCTGTGTAGCGGCTGCTAACGGCGCTGTATTTCTATTGCTCATCACACTCACGGGAATAATAGAGGCCAGGCTCATTCATTTAGAAACAGCAAGGTGGTGTGTATGTGTGCGTGTGTGTGTGAGTGTGAGTGAGTGAGTGTGTCTCTGTGTGTGTATAGAGGTGTTTATACAGAAAACACAAGAGGAGAAAGCCAGGACAGCAAGAACTGTGATGTTCAAATAGAAGGGTCAGACACAGTAGCAAAGCACGAGCAGGGTAATGAGGCATTATATATCAGGCTGCACGCATCATCATGTGCACATACATACACACAGGCACACAGGCGCGCGCGCACACACACACACACACACACACACACACACACACACACACACGCACACGCATACGCATACGCACACACACACACACACAGTGCCGGTCGGAGAGTAACCACATCATTTACCATGAGTTTCGGAGGACTGGCTGAACCACCCAAACCTGCTTCCTTTCTTCTTCTCTGTAAGGTCAGCCAGTGTCACCCCTTCATGTGTTGTACATGCAAGCCCATGCATTCACACACAGCAGAGGAGCGTGGGGAGTGGGGGGCGAGAATGGAGTGCCATCAACATGGGTTATACAGTATACAGTACAGTTGCACGCACTAGGGCTGGGCAAAGAAATGAAAAAAATTATATACTGTACCAACTAAATCTTGCTTATGTAGGTTAATTAATATGAAAAAGTGAACTGCCCCAGTGTCATATACAACATTGAATAGATAGGCATTATATTACACAGTGTACAGCAGTGTGCGGCCAGGTCCATTTGCTTAACGAAAAGTATTTCAGCTTCTATTTCTTATGAATCAACAAGAAAATAATTAAAATAGCAAAAGTGTTAAATAATCGTGATATTGTTTTTGAAGTCATATTAACCCAGCCCTAGTACACACACAACACACACACAAACAAAGAACCACAAAGAACAGCGATGACAACAATATAGCATTCAAAGTAAACAACAGCGGATGACAACACCACCGGGAAGAGGAGCCACATGGACTGTAGACACTGAGGAGGGGTAGAGGAGGCATATGGACAGCATTAGTCACACAGGTGCCTGCACGTGACGTCACCAAGCTCCACATTACAATAACGTTGAAAACAATAACGTCACAGTTAAATAAAAAACACTCACAGGCATATAATACAGTATTTGGCCTGAATGAATAAACGACAACGGCTTGTGTCGTGCGATGAAAATAAAATTGGGTCAAAGCCTGGCAAAATGTATGACTGACCGCACTGGAGCGTGTATGAAACCCTGAAGCACTTTTCATTCGAAGCGACTTTCGGCCGGCAACGTTTGGCCGGTGTGACTTCAACGGTATAACTTCATTGGTCAGTGGTGTTCATGTTTTTTCTGATACATGTAGTAAACGGTGGACGCACATGTAGCATGAATTGTGAGCACCATTTGCACACAAATAATCTGTTTGAATAGCTTTGAAATCCTCAGGGGACCTTACCATGCCATGCTGGCTAAGTGGCTATAAATGCTTAATTAAGGCCTGGCAATGCTGCTACGATGATATTGAACGTATATAAGGCAATATATCGGCAAACCTTATGCTGAGGGGGAATAACTTGTAGGGTAGACAGGCTATGACAAAGAACAGATGCAAAAAGTGGAGCATTGTGCAGAAACCTCATAACTTACATTGGTGACAAGAAGTGTCTTTTCTGAGCAAGCGCCTGTATTTTAGATTTATCATACTGAGTGAATGGGTGAGCGGAGAGAAGAAGAGTTAAGGGAGAGGTAGATGAAAGAAATTTCAGATATTTTTAGGTATTTCAGTACAAAAGTAATGGCAGCACAGTGAAGCACTGCGTACCGTACAGCACTGGTTCCCAAGCACTGGGTCGCGCCCATTGATGGGTTGCAGACACATAAAAAAAATCTCCCAAATAACCCTGATCTGCTATTTTCACAAAGAGGCCATTGTCCCTCTCTGGTTCCCACTGTGATTCACTAACACTCAGTGTACTGAGGATGAAGATGAGAAAAACTGTGAATATGACAGCACTACCCACTACCAAGACACAGTGGCCTACTCTGAACATTTTGACAACATGGCTTAACACCGGCAGCGCTAAAAACAACACAACTAAAAAAAAAATTAAAAAAAATAAAGCTACTACTAAAAATAATACTAGAGTCAAGATATCAAGTGATGGATATTTTGGGGAATTTTGCTATTATTGTTGTAGGATTCATCATTTATGTCACCATGATGCTACCCTTGACTTTAGGATGCCATCATGCCTCCTGATAATCTCTGCATTATGCACTTTTTACAGAATATCTATCCCCAGCATTTCGTTATCTGTTGACTCCTAGCTATTTGTGGCCACGTTATTGTAACTTTGTTGTTGTTACTATTTAGCCATTGCATGAGATTTTTCTATAGCCAGAGAAGTGAATAACCACTTTCAGTGTGATAGTACAGTAGACTAGTATCCTACAGTAGGCCAGGCTGACCATGGACTTCGAAGCCCTCTCAAAATAACCAGTTCCATCCAGAATATTCTTACCTTATCTTTGGTATAGACAATTTTGTAATCTCTGAGTCACGGGTAGCCATGGCAACTGTGACAACAGCTCATTGTGATAACAAATTGGCATGGTAGTATTGGGTATTTTTCTGAAGTTCTCCTTCTAAAGGTTTATTCTATTATGTAACAGTTTAATCTAAATGTGAAGCTAGCTCTTAAACTTGCAACTCAAAGGTTCTTATTTGAACACTTGGTGTGAATTTAACAGTGTTATGGTTTTAGAACGCCTCTGTTGCTTGAGTAAGAACAATTGCAATCGGATTACTTTCTCAAGTACTCCCTGTCTTCCGGCTGCTTAGACAGCCTGGTCCTTCCTGGTTCCTCCAAATCCTGAGCTATCGAAGTAGAGAAAGGTTATACAGCACAGTCCTATCCTTTCCTTTGAAATACATTTATTATAGTATTTTTTCTAAATATTTGGAGATACCAAGTCACGCTGTTATTTTGTTCCTTTACGTTCAGTATACTGTAATAAGGTTGGTCCTTACGGTTGCGCTTCCCCTCCCCTTCGTCCTCGTTGTCGGGGTCGATGTCCTCCGCCTGGGTGATCCAGTCCAGGTAGCCCATCAGGTCCTCCTCCAGCTGCTGCTTCTCACGGAGCTTCTGGAAGTCACCACGGGCTTTGGCCTTCTCTCTCTCCTTGGAGAACTCTCTGGTTAGCACCAGCACAGGGACACCAGCGCCAACACGCACGCACGCACGCACGCACACACGCACACACACACACACACACACACATATTAAGGCACATGATGACGGGGTGGGCAATATATTGATATTGTAATTAATATACCCTATTTGCAGATTTAATAATACTGTTGCCAGCCCAATACCACTGACGATTACTGGTATTTAAAAAAATCTCATATTGTCAATATTTTTAAACGGCACAGAGTTATCTGCACAATATCTGCCAGCACACGTGCACACAAACGCGGACACACACATGCAGCGGCACGCACACAACACACAGTCACACGCGCACACACGATCATACGCACACGCACACACACACCCACGCATGCGCGCTCACACAATCAATTAATGTACTGCAAAAATACTGCAACAGCAAACGAATAAATGTCACACAGATAAATGGACACTAGTTCATTATAATGAGTCAACCCTTACATTGTTCTTCATTCATAATTTTGTTGCACCATAATTTAACTTATTGACATACTGCAGATTATAATTTCATACTTCACCAGGTCTGATCATCTGGTGTGTTTTTCTAAACCTTAACCACTGGAGGGAGGTGTGCTCCTTTCACTGACAACACATTTACAGATCTAGTGCAGTGTTCAGCACAATTCAGCTTTTACAGTATGAGAAAATACAGTATGGATTGCTATCATTCTGTGAAGACGTTTTCAAGAAGGCAATTATAGTATTAATGCTGTGGTAAAATCGCAGCTTAACATTTTGAAATGAACACACTGAAATTCCCATAGATAGAAAATAACTTCTACTATCTATATACGAGTGTAAGTATACTTTGCATAGCGAAAATGGCTGATCTACATGCTCACAACGTGCTGCATTGCAAGACATATCTTTTGTAGATTTGCGATTTGTAGTATAGAGAAGAAAAAGAAAATGAACAGAATGTATTTTTGCATGTTTTAATCATTAAGGAAATTTGCCTTAAATAGGGACTTACAGACTTTTCCACCCCCTTTTAGAATACAGTATATGCGCTATAGCAGGTCAGCCAGCGAGCATTAATTCTACAATCAAACACAACCCCCACTCCATACAGCTGGTGCTAACCAGCGCTTGGAAGGGCTTACAGTAGGAGTGCAGAGGGAGTGAAGGGCGAGGAATAAGATTAATTTCTCTCTCAGGAGGTTGGGTGGGTTATGGACCGGGCGGGGGAGAGACGGATCACTTTGCAGTTGCCGTGGAGAGGACACGATAGTGGAGGGCCAACAAAGGTCAAAGAAGCCAACCTAAAAAACAATAGCCCACGGCCATCTGCACCTTTTAAGCAACCTGACTGCTGCCTTAGTCTTCAGATTTTTTTTCTGACAGATTATTAGAAAGGATATAGCTCGCACTGCAAGCATTTAGGGATGTCAGATTTCCAGCATGTGAGCCTATCTGAGTGATATTTTTGGGGCTCAGAGACCGTTAGTTTGCAACACACAGCATCACACATCATCACACACAGAGTAAAATCCTCAGTGTTATATCCATTTTGTAAACTGAAGATTTTACTCCACAGCATAGCAAAGCCACTCAAATAAAATAACCTCTTACCCACTTAGCACGCCCAACACAAGGTTAAGCACGAAAAAAGACCCCAGTATGATCAGGGTAACAAAAAAGACTGCGGGTGTCCCAAAGCCCATAGCGTCATTGACCTGCAGGAGCCCAGAGCAGCCAGTTAACATACAGCAACACATACAGAGACAGAGAACCCAACAGAAGGTCTCTGTCTGCGTGGACAACAAGGTGCTTACCCGCTCAACACACCCAAAACCAGGTTAAGAACGAAAAAGGAGCCGAAGATCACAAGACTGACAAAGTACACCCACGGAAGCTCAAAGCCCATAGCATCATTCATCTAAAGGAAAACACAGAGGAGATGGAAGGAACCAAAGACAGAAGAAAAGAGAATAATATATTAAATTCAGAAAAACAAGTTAGAGAAACAAAAGTAGCATGCCCTTTCAAGCAGCGGTTCCCAAAGTGAGGTCCAGGGATCCCTAGGGGTCCTGGAAGGAGATCCAGGGGTTCTCCAGCAAAATGATAGTTAGGAACTAAATGGACTCTTATGGGTCTGTGACTCTGTAACTCAGAGATGGCCAAATGGAATATCTTTGGTTACATTTATACAAACTCACAGTTAACATTGATTTTATAATATAAATGGGGTCGCAGAGATAATAGAAATAAAAAGTAAAGAACGATAGCAAACTGTGGGTCTTTGAGATTAAACTAGTTGAGAATCACTGCTAGTTATGGGGGTCTGTGGGCTAATTAGTGTCAAATTGGGGGTCCTTGACAAAAGGTTTGGGAACCACTGTTATAGAGTGTGTAAGTGCGTTTGAGGGGGGAGACGAGGAGACTGTCTCTGGCTGTTGAGTGGATTCAATCAACCAGTCATATCAGACAGGAATAGAAGTTAATGTGACCTAGAAAGATCTAAATTTAACAAAAGCTTCAACTGTCAGAATGTCAGTCCCCATCCCAGCCCTTTGTCTGATCTACTGTATAAAACATGTGAATCACAGGCATGCGTTAAGTCATGAGCTATTGAGGACAGGCATTCACCCAGTAGAGCACGTCTGTCCAGCCCTCCATGGTGATACATTGGAACACCGTCAACATGGCGAACATGAAGTTGTCAAAGTTGGTGATGCCCCAATTGGGCCCATGCCAGCCCTCCATGCACCGGGTGCCATTGACGGTGCATGTACGCCCATGCCCATTGACTGCACACGGAGCAGGATCATCCTCCGGTGCCATCACTAAAACCAAGAGAAAAGACATCACAGAGAACAATTTCATGAACGGATGGTGGAAGGCAACCATTTGTGAATTGAGTGTTGTGAGTGAACTGGGCAAAACAGTGAAAACTAACATTGTCCTAAACCAGGGGTTTTCAACAGGTGGTCCAGGGACCACCAGTGGTCCCTGAGAGGATTCCAGGTGGTCCCCAGGCTAAATGATGGAAAGTTGGTTAACCAGATGTAACTCTTGAGAGTTACATCTCATTTTCACACTCTTAAGTGTTAAAACATTCATCATGTGAAGTCTACACTGTTTTGATTCGCAGATACAGCCTGGAATTGTGGACAAAACGAAAATAATTCTTAATTTTAGGTCTTTAGGGTGAAAATGCCATCAAATGGTGGTCCGTGGCTCAAATGCTGAATAAATGGTGGTCCCTGGGATCAAAAAGGTTGAAAACCACTGTCCTAAACCATGCCACAGACAGGATGCACTACAAAAAAGTTTGTTTAAGTGGGTAGTGTTTCTCGCTATACCGTAACATTTCCCTGTGTCTAGGGGTCATGCACATTCTTGACTAGATTCAGAAGACATTTTGAAGCTCTTGCTATTGAAATGATCGATTATTAACTTGCATCTCTATGCGTGAGACGGACAGCTTGCCATCGCAAAGGAGGGTGTGTGGCTTAGCGACAGGCTAATTGTGGAAAACATCGAAATATGTGACTAAGATCAGCTGTGGCTACTTTAGTGCAATAACAAGTAAATTCACACTAAAATTCTGTTACGTCAAAATGTGGGAACAACAACAACCAGCACACAGCTGTAGTGTAGTAGCGTGATCCAACGGTGTGCAGATGGACGTACCTGAGCCAACCATATGGAAGCAGGTAGCGTGCATTTTGCCGATAAACAGCTCCAGGCCGATAATAGCATAGATGATGATGACAAACAGGACTAGGAGGGCAATGTGAAGAAGAGGGACCATGGCTTTGATGATGGAGTTCAACACCACCTGTAAACCTAAGCAGAAAGGAAAAAACATGCACAACCCGATGCTTAGATGTAGCGTATGATAGAATTAACAACACTCTACAGGTTTGTGTACATGCTAATACGCAAAATATACACCAGGCTGCATAAATAACAAAATGAGGCTTTCATTTTAAAAGCAGTAACATATTTTTGTACTGTAAGGCCTATAAGTGAGTACAGTACAGTGGATACTACTTTAGTGTGTCATACAGTAAGCATGTTCTGCTACACAGCCCAGAGCTTGTGTCTCTAAGGCATTGATTTAGACATTTTCTCTGTTCTGAGAGAACATTCCTCAGGGACTGCACATGGGGCCATATGGACTCATGTGTAGCCGCTCATGCTGCAAAAAACAGCAAGGAAAGAAAATGGAAAAGACGAAGGGAAAAAGGGCTACAAATAGCATTTTGTGTCATTATAATTTGGATTTGTCAGTACACAGGAACGAATAAATAAATAAGGTAAATAAACCAACAAACACTGTTGGTTAAAGTTGGTGAACCAGGGGTCGGCAACCCAAAATGTTGAAAGAGCCATTTTCGACCCAAAATTAAATCCAAAATCTGTCTGTAGCCGCATTTTATTTTTATTTTTTTCTTTAACTGGCACTTTAACTGGCAACTGTCAGACAGCGCAACGCGTTTTGGGTGACTGAAATGTTTATATTATTTTGGTGTGGATCACCCCAGTGTGTGTATGTAATAATGCTACAGCCACTGAGCCACTAGGGCTGCGTTCTGGAGCCGCATGCGGCTCCTGAGCCGCAGGTTGCTGACCCCTGCTTTGAACCATTGGTTTTCAATCAGTGGTCCTTGAGAGGGTTCCAGGTGGTCCCCAGCTAAATGATGGAAAGTTGGTTAACCAGATGTAACTCTTTGAGAGTGTGAAAGTGAAACCAAATGAGTTAAAATAATCATCATCTGAATTAGCGCAAGTATAGACTATGAGATAATGTAGGAGAATGACCATTTTTGATCTATGTTTGCTGTTTTGTTTCCGAAATCCTGGCCTGGAATTGTGGACAAAAAGAAAATAAATCTTTGGCTTTGGGCCTGTGGCATGAAAATGTCATCAAATGGTGGTCCGTGGCGCTGAATAAATATTTGGCCCTGGTATAAAAAAGGTTGAAAGCCCTGCTTTAAACAGTGTAAGATTTGCCCCGTAAGATATATTAAAAGAACACTGAGTACGGTAGGATTGAGGTCTCATTCAGGAATGACTGGGACAATAGTGAGTCTTACTGGGTACTCCTGAGACCAGCCTCAGGGGGCGCAGCACACGGAAGGCTCGGAGGGCTTTAACATCGAATCCACCTGGCTTGCCCCCATGATGGCCGTGTGGGTGGTGCTCTGTGGGCATAGCAGCGGCAGCGGCGGCAGCAGCAGCACCTGCAGCTTCTGCAGCCTTATCTTCTTTGGATGAGGTCAAAACCTCTAAGACAACACTGAACAGCCTGTCGACAAAACACAACGGACAAAGACAAAAAGAGAGATGAGGGAGGAGTAGGACAGTAGTCTAGGAATGTCAACATCAAATCAAAACGTGCCCCCCCTCATGCCAGCAATGGGGGCAATGCCAGCCTAAATGCCCAATCTGCCCCACCAAACACGATGGCATGCAAATCAACCCAAGATATTTCAAATTAAAGTGCTTATATTTAAAATGATTTGAAACACTACTACTGCTACTAACTAACTAACTAACTAACTTGTCTCACCACTAAACCAACAGCATTTCATCATTGAAAACAGAAAACTCTCTGAGTCAGATCGTTAGCTTTTGCATGCTGCGTCTGTTGCAACTTGAACAACAACTGATGTTATTATCGATGCTTATACTTGCCTAATAAAAATCCTGTAACTGAAAATTTCCTCAATTGGGAAATGTCACATCCGCCCCTGACACACACACTGGATGCTGGTTCTCATGGAATGCTTTTCAAAACATATTTTGCAGCAAAGAGCTATGATGAAAAGCAATGATTTGATTTTGACCAAAGCTGATTTAATTTCAAGGCCATGATACCCGATTAACCTTTTTGAAGCAACGTAAACTGGCAATGTTCCTAGGAATTGTAATCAGCAGTATTTCATTATACTTCTGTTGTGTTGTCCCACTGTGTTCTCTACATTGATTTTGCTGAATTTGCCAATTCAAATCCTGCTGCAAGCAAAATTGCTGATCTGCATTGCCTTGAAAAATGCCGATGTATCATAACCTTTAGATTAACATTTTCATTCCCAGTTACGAGTGGCCAAGCAGAGGTGTATGCTATACTGTTTATAGAGCTGATTTTAACATTTAACATTGTTCCGAAGCCTGTCTTTCCTCTTAGTATGCTCTCTGCGTATTTTATATACTGTATATGTCAACACTGAACGGTTATCTCCATAACATATAATGAAATATATGCTATTGCTATATGTGTAATCCCAGTAAAAGCACAGGAGTGACCCTATTGCCATAAAAGAGAACACTTCATTACACTCGGTTAGACTTTCCTCACCTAGCCAGGAGGTGAAATCATCTCAGCACATCACATCAAAGCTTTGCTTAAAGGGACTGAATAGAGCTGCCAATAGAGGCAGCGTGCGGGACACTGTACTATCAAGCATACCGGAAGTTCCATTTGCTAGGAGTGTCCATGTGTTAGGTTTGCCTCTATTTTTTGGTATTCCTCCTCAGGTCAATTATTTTTTTACAGCTTCTTCTGTCTGGTCAGCGCTATATTTACCATTTGGTGCGTGCTGACCAGCTATTTTCACACACGCACACGCACACGCACACACACACACACACACACACACACACACACACACACACACACACACACACACACACACACACACACACTACTATAATTATATATAAAACAATAAAATAAAGGCGTGGATCGGACAAATGAATATGTTCCCGTTTCAGATCTACAGTACATCACCGATATGCAGCTACTGTATGCATAGCTACAGTATATTAGACATGTACAGGATTATGTTTGTGTAGTTCAGAATGATTTAACAGCAGCAGCCTCCCATTGCAGGAGGATGATTGATGAATGCATATGGATGATCAGCACCATATACACTGCATGTGCATGCAGGCAGCCAGAGATGCGACTCCATGGAAAATCAGCTCAGCACACTGCATGCAGGCAGCCACAAATGTGACGACTTGGAGCAGGGGTTTTCAACCAGTGGTCCCTGAGAGGATTCCAGGTGGTCCCCAGGGTAAATGATGGAAAGTTGGTTGACCAGATGTAACTCTTGGAGATCGTAAAAATGTTTACGCTCTCAAAAGTGAAAATATTCATCATCTGAATTAGCCCAAGTCTACACAACTAGAGAATGTAGAAGATTAATGGTCATTTTGATTTGTATGTTTCACTATTTCCAGCCTGAAATTGTGGACAAAAGCAAAAAAAATCTTTAGTTTGGGGGTCTGTGTGGCTAAAATGTCATCAAATGGTGTTCTGTGGCTCAAATTCAGAATAAATAGTGCACCCTGGTATGAAAAAGGACCAGCCCTGCACAATGCATATATGCAGCCAGAGATGTGACTGGATGGAAGACCAGCCCTGCACACTGCATACATGCAGCCAGAGATGTGAACAACTGCACCAAGGGTCAGCTAGGCACACTGCATACAGTATATGCAGCCAGAGATGTGACTGCATCAAGGGTCAGCCCTGCACACACTGCATACAGTATATGCAGCCAGAGATGTGACTGCATCAAGGGTCAGCCCTGCACACACTGCATACAGTATATGCAGCCAGAGATGTGACTGCATCAAGGGTCAGCCCTGCACACACTGCAGACAGTATATGCAGCCAGAGATGTGACTGCACCAAGGATCAGCCCTGCATGCTGCATGTATAGATGCAGCTACAGATGTGACCTAGCTGTCCACTGGACTGTGTGTATATTAGAGAAGAGGGAAGTGACAGAGGAAAACGAATAAGCCACTGATAAAAAGGAGATAACCGGAATAGAGGGTGCCTGTGCAGGGAAAAGTGTGTGTGTGTGTGTGTGGCTTTGTGCCACAGTGTTAGTTTGTAATTGTGTGTGTGTGTGTGTGTGTGTGTGTGTGTGTGTGTGTGTGTGTGTGTGTGTGTGTGTGTGTGTGTGTGTGTGTGTGTGTGTGTGTGTGTGTGTGTGTGTGTGTGTGTGTGTGTGTGTGTGTGTGTGTGTGTGTGTGTGTGGCATGCGTCCCCGTACATATGTGTGCCATTCACTCTCCGGTGTTAGGAATTATTTTATACTTAGTTATGGACTGGAATCGTACACCCAAAAACTAAATAACTTGATCTACAAGCTCACAAAGTTTGTGAGCTTGTAGTTCAGCAACAATGCTCTGCACAACCAAGTACAAAGCAAGCTTTAAGTGTTGACGTCGGGCTGAAATTGCTTTTTTTGCTAACTTCATTGTGTTTCCTCGTAAAACAGAGAGTGGTTGTGCCAATCACAGTCTCAGCAAATTGTCCTGTCCCCTCGGGCATCTCTGGCTTGTGCCGCCACTCACTGTTGTGAATAACGCCCTTACAAGTAACGCCCTTACAGTAAGGGATTACTTTTTTCAGTAACTTCTAACGTAACTCCTTACATTTCTCAAATTCATAACGGCATTATGATTAGTGTACCATCATTACTATCATTACTCCGGCGGCAGCGGCAGGACTCGCTGCACTGTGTGCTGTCTGTCTTCTTCAGCTCGCTTCTTCACAGTCTAACAGAGTATATTGAATAGAGAAGGCACCGAAGGAAAGTTCCCCTCTCGTCCACTTGCATTGTTTCCTCCAGACGCAGGTTCTAGTTTTAATATATCTATGTGTGTAACGTGACAAGTATAAGCCAATCAGAGCCAGTCTTATTCGTCGAGCAGAGCAGAGCCATCTAGTAGAACAGCTGCGACATTGAGGGGGCAGAAAAAATGCTTATGATCCCATAGACTTCATCCGGTAACCTCGGTTGTCCCAATTCAATAGAAGTGTATATAGATGAGCCGCCATTGAAGTGGCCCCATGAAGTGAACAGAGTTTTCGCGTAACTAAAGGCTCTGGCCTCTAGCACATAGACACAACCAGCTGTGTTGTTGTTGGACCCTTGCGGGTCCATTTGGTTTCCATTTCTAGTAAACACAGAATGGGGAGATCTTTATCTTGTCCACACAACATCTCTAAGGCATATTAATGTCAGTAAAATGTTGAAAATGGGAAGAATTTCACTTTAAACTTGTAAGCACGAATACTACAGAAAAACACCCCTTTTTTGTATGTTTAAAAAAAAAGTAAAGTAAAGTAAAGTAACGCCCTTACTTTCATAATTTAGTAAGGAATAAAGTAACTAGTTACTTTTTCAGGGAAGTAACTATAACTATAATTCCCTTACTTTTTAAAAGTAACTTCCCCAACACTGGCCGCCACTCACTCACGTTCAACCAAGCCCCCAGTGAAGCTCTCCAGTGTAGCTTGGTCCAAACCCATAGATGTACTCTGAGTGCACTGAGTCTCTTGGTCTGGCCTTCTATTGTCAACCTATAATTTGCTTCAATACCAAGATGTATTTATCCAATGAGAGTGGGATTGGGGGTTGGTCTAACGACAAATCCGAACAGACGCAGCTGATGGGCCAGTAGGGCCATCACTCAACAGTTACAGTGGCAAACACAGACATAGCAGCTGCAACTGCGGGGAATTGCGGCCGTATCGCAATTCCCTATGATAAATAGTTAATTTAAAGAAGTGTTGGGTTGTAAAAACATCATCATCCAACATATTTTACTGCTTTTTATTGACATGCTAGTAGCGCTCGTTGGCTGTGTTTGTTTGGTTGGCAAACAGGCTAGCCCATTAGCCACATGATTGACAATAACCTCTGATTTGTTTGGTATGAACCAAACCTCTCCTCTTGAAATCTCCCTGACAGCGGACAATTTTAGACTCAAGCTTCAGGAAGCTGAACTCGAGTCTGATAATCAGGCTACTGTTGAAGCAGATTGCCATAGTGGCGAAAAGTGTAATAGCAGTGTGTTAATTTAAGTGGATGGACGTTCATGACATCAAGTGCATCTGTTAGCACTTCCGCATTAGCAATCAGTGCTTGGAATAGTACTCATCAACAAATATTTGTGAGTGCTATTCTATGGGTTCTTCAAAAGCCCAACGCCCTGGTTCTGCCTCTGTGCTTTTATTGGGAGGCAGTGCAGAAGCACTGCAAAGCTAATTCTCACCTCAAATGTTTAGAGTACATATCTTAGTATACTGCAGTGTGTGTGTGTGTGTGTGTGTGTGTGTGTGTGTGTGTGTGTGTGTGTGTGTGTGTGTGTGTGTGTGTGTGTGTGTGTGTGTGTGTGTGTGTGTGTGTGTGTGCACACGCGCGTGCGTGCGTGCATGCATGTGGGAAGAGTGTAATAATGAAGGGAGAGTGAGAAGGGGGAAGCATTAAATAATAACGATTTCAAAGATAAAATTGCACTGGAATGGAAATAATGACCTAGTATGATCTAAGAAAATCAGAACCGTCGGAACTGAGTGGGGCTGTACTATAGTTCTAATTTATGTTTACTGTCACGTGCCATGTTTGCGTCACAATCCGTCCGTTTGTTGATCGGATCCCATCCCGTCCCAACGCGAGCATAGCAAAATTACCCCTGGCCACTGTCAGCAGCAGAGAGCAATGAGACTTTTCCTCCTCAGCTCGACCCCTCTTTCTTGACAGAGAATGTCACGATGGTATGGATATATCCCATTGAAAATGAAACAGGACAACATGACATCATTAGTTGCATCATTAGTGAGCAGAGCGGGTGCAAGTAAGGCGTTCAGTGCGCGGTGTTCGGTTCTCTGCATTCTGTGTTCGGTTTGGTGGTCGGCCCCTTAGGGTACTCCGACTGGCCGGTTTAGAAGGCAAGTAAGCCATGTCCTGCTCCGCTCATGCACGAGTAGGCCATGGCTTACTTGTGCGCAACACGCAAGTTTGCAGTCTACTGAGTGCTGATCTAGTTGCTCAAAGCACTGCAGTGTTATGTCTCACTGACAGCTGTTTGATTGTGCTGTGTTAATTTCATATAGCCTTTGTTGTGATACACTGAGTTTATCTGAGTTCGATTGCTTGAGTCTACTACTACCTCTGCAGAGTGAGCTGTTCAGACGTTCTGATGATGATGTTATAGTTATACTGAGTTAAGTTGAAGTAAAGAAAGTTGTGTGCAAGCTGTGTCGTGGTCCGCTGATTCCCAAACACAATACCCAGTCCAGCCCTGACCTTCAGATGAGAACTCAGCAATATTACAGCTTCATGTCGCTTGGCTTCCTTTGACAATGAATGTTCGACCACGTTGTTTAATTTGCCCTGTTGAACGCATTGACGAATTGATTACATCACTGGCGAAAGTCGCAAAACCGGGTCAATTAGAATGACGAATTAGTTTCAAGCTTACAAGGCATCCTGGTGGGAGCTTGTAGATTGGCTAGCATAGTATATGCTAGTACACTACAGTTATCTCAGCTCTAACAAAAAGGGAACAATCCAATCTGTCTTATAGCTGCCATAGTGGAAGAATTATTATCAGTACATTATAGACGGACATAAGCCTACTGTACAATAGCGATGTATGTAGGGACAAGAAACGGACTACCCGGACCCCCCCACCAACAAAATAATAATAACAATAATAATAATGACCAATAATAATGAAATAATAAAAATAAAAAACAAAATAATTAGTGGCTGCACCACTCAAAAAACAACCAAAGCGAAATAGAGTGTGATGACACGACAGCGAGGGAGAAAAGAGTAGACTGTACTAATAAAGGAGGGAGGGTTGGATAGGAGATGGTGACTCACACCAATGGTGGTAAAGCTCTGATTTATTCTCTCTGTCTTTTCTGGGTCATAGACTGTTGGTGTATCAGTGGTGGAAAGTAACTAAGTACATTTACTACAAGTACTGTGCTTAATATCTTCATCTCATATCCATCTAATCGGTCATCACTAATGAGTCCATTATAAAAACTATGGTGAGATGTTATAAACAGTGACAACAGTGAACCCGTTTGAAACATTTTCCAAGAGGTTGTTGGGAAACATTTTCCAACAGAATGTTTGAAACAATTTCCAACAGAATGGTTGAAACATTTTCCAACTGAACTTTTGAAACATTTTCCAAAAGAATCTAAGAAAGCGTCTACATAGGAACAAATATGATGATTAAGCATGAACATCTAAAAATTGTGTGATTAGGAGATTATGTAATGATTGTGCCTTTTTGCGAGTGTACAAATCTAATCAAAAGGACCTTTACGAGTCCCTTTGTTCACCCTCAGAGTTAAATTAAAAAGCATGATTTTTCTGTGTAGAAAAGGCTTAACCAACTTGAACTTAAACACAATCTGCCTGCGTCTAGTAATACTGTACATTGCAACTGTCAAAGAGACATCCCAGTGCAAATCCTAATCCTAAACTGGAATAAGAACTCATGACGTGGTCCATGAACGCACACACACACACACACACACACACACACACACACATACACGCGCGCGCACACACACACACACACACACACACACACACACGCACACGCACACGCGCGCGCGCACGCACACGCGCGCACACGCACGCACACGCACGCACGCACGCACGCACGCACACACACACACACACACACACACACACACACACACACACACACACACACACACACACACACACACACACACACACACACACAGATCCCCTCCCCCACTGACCCACTTGGTTACCCCCCCCCCCCCCCACACACACACACACAGACACACACACACACACACTTCCTTCTCAGGGTTTTAAAGATGGTAATTGTGTTCACTGCTTTCAAATTCAAGTGTCCTGACATTAATCTTTTTCTTTTAGTTTTTATGATCTCAATTATGCTGTACATACTATGCAGAACCCTGAAAGACGTTCTCCCCCAGAATGGGTCAAGTTAAAATAGCAAAAAAAAAAAGCGTAAAATAGCAACAACAAAAAAATCGCCAATCTACAATCTACAAGCTCACAACAGGATGTGACATGTTCTGAGATTGTATTGTTGTACATACAATTATATCATAAGAATTGAATAATTACCAAATCTTATCAAACCAAACCAAGTGAATACAAACAAAGTAACAATAACAGAACACTGCAACTTACCCAATAACGACAATGACAAAATCCAGCATGTTCCAGCCGTTTCTCACGTAAGCATTCTGGTGCATCACCAAGCCATAGGCAATGATCTTCAGACCGGTCTCAATTGTAAATATGATGAGGAAGGCATACTCGACTGTTTCCTGCAGACACATACCAAGAAAAGAGAGGTGAGTTAATGGACTCGCAATATTATGATGACAAAAACACATACAAACGTATTAAACAACCTACACATGGAATTTCTGGAATTATTAAGCAGGTGTGGAATTTCAATAGGAAGTTCTCTACATAACCTGGGACAACTGAATGTACACAATTAGAAAATGCAGAAGAATTTGAACAACATTTTACCACTTCATCTCTCCTAAATTATGGGCAAAAATGTGTAAATCCTTAGTTTTGGGTCTGAGAGACTAAACTCAACATCAAATAGTGGTCCTAAAATGCAGAATAAATAGTGGGCCCTGGTATGAAAAAGGTCAAAAACCCCTGATGTACAGGAAAACAAACTGAACACTCACTACATGAACATCAATCACACTGATTGCTGTAATTAGAAAACAATCAAGGGCCATTCTGTACATAGCACACAGTCAGTGTGTGTTGGGATTATCCATCCAGGCGTGTCGATCACAATCTGAAGGCCAACCGGCTGACTCTTGCTAATCCAGTTGATCAACATTTCACATGAATTTTGCTCTTCACATGACAGCCCAATCATGGCCAATATGAAGCAGTAGATCAGCATATCCGCCCAATAAAACTCAATATGTCCTCCTGATCACATACATTATTGATCCATTTGATAATCAATGTGTACACACAATACAACATTATAATGAGAGACATTAGCATTCTGTAGCTTATTGGCATAAATTAGAAGTTGATGGAGTCCCTGTGTGAGCGTGCATGTATGTGTGTGTGTGTGTGTGTGTGTGTGTGTGTGTGTGTGCGCGTGCGTGTGTGTGTGTGTGTGTGTGTGTGTGTGTGTGTGTGTGTGTGTGTGTGTGTGTGTGTGTGCGTGCGCGCGTGTGTGTGTGTGCACGACTGTGTACATCTACATGTGCATGCGGCTGTGTCTGCCTGTCTGTGTGTCTGTATGTTTACCTGCTGCCTGCCTGCATGTGTGTGATACAAACACAATTGAATGTAATAATATTAAAAGTGGTGTTGGCATTTATTTAGGATACGATTCACAAGCATCACGCAAGTTCCAATAATTTTGGATTGTGTGTAGTTCGCTCAGTGTGCAGTGCATGTGCAGCAGGGGCGGATGTAACATTTCCAAATTGGGGGGGCAGGGGAAAATGGTGTGGGGGCGGCTTCATTGTTTCGCGGCACGGGCGATGAAGTCGCACCCATACCATTTTCGGTCACAGGACTTTTATTAGGAAAGTAAAGCATCAATAATAACATCAGTTGTTGTTGAAGTTGCAACAGACATGCAGCATGCATAAAGCTAAAGGTCTGACTGAGAGTTTTCTGTTTTCAATGATGAAATGGTGTTGGTTTAGTGGTGCCACAACTGTAGTTAGTTAGTAGCAGTAGTAGTGTTTCAAATCATTTTAAATATAAGCACTTTAATTTGAATTATCTTAATTTTGGTTGTTTTGCATGCCACCATGTTTGGTGGGGCAGTCAGGGCATTTAGGGGGGCATTGCCCCCCCATGCCCATGCCTAAATCCGCCCCTGATGTGCAGATGCCCAGAAGCCGACCAGAAGACTGCAGGTGAGTAGAAGGTAACCTGTTTCCAAAAAGCCTAGTTGGTTACGCAGGTTGGAGCCAATTAGAAATTTTGACTGGAATACGTTTGGAGTCATGAATTAAATATAGTCAGCTCAACTGAGGTGATGTCACATGTCGGCAATAAATGTAAGTGAATTAAATACCATCGTGGGTTATTATTAGGGTTACTAGGCCTACCGTACATATATTAAAGAGGTTATAAATCTTTGCGTCTTTCTCTCTCTGAGTTGTTTGGGCAGCACAATTACTATAAATGCGGTAAAGCAAGATTATGTGCAGTCATTATGTGCAGTTTGGTTTCATTGACAGATTTATTTTATCAGACCTGCCTGACCATTATGGAGGGCTATTCCTGCCACCTCATTTTATAAATAAATAAATGAATATATGTGATAATACATAAATAAATGCATGAATGCCTCATTTTATAAATAAATAAAAGAATATATGTGATAATATATAAATCAATCAATAAATCAATCAATGAATCAATCAATGTATAAATGATAAATAAATGAATCAATAAATCAATAATTAAATGCATAAATAAATCCATAAATAAATCCATAAATAAATAAATATCATTAATTGAAATGTGCATTGAAATGTGCCTTTAAAAACACTATTTCAATAATATGTTGTGTATATCAATAATCTTTTGTGTATATCATTAATCTTTGTGTAACGTGTATATCAATAATTATATCAATAATCATTTCAGTAATCCTATGCTAATGAGGGGGCAGGATTTGATGATGTCACTCACTGATGGGGCGGACCTTGATGATGTCAGTTAGCAACCATTGGATAATCTATGCAAGACACGCCCCCTCATTAACATAGGATTACTGATATACTGATATACAGAAAAGATTATTGATATACAGAAAAGATTATTAATGTACATGAAAGAAGATGAAAGACAACACGCCAAAAGGGGGCAACAAAATGCGGCAAAAATGCCAAGCCGACAAGCGGAAACTCTTCATTGTTTGTTGTGAACTGAAAGCATACCACTCTGTTTAACCACCAGGATTATTAGCATAGTAGAGCGATGCTCTATTACCACCCAGTCCTATTTTGGGGCGTAATTCATAGTAAGAGGTCAGGTGTTTGTTTTTTAGCAACAGTTGGTGGGTGAACCAGTAAGTTCTCTTCGTCTTTCCATGCTTGCAACAATACAAGGGTTCAGCTGTGTGTTGAGACAGGTGGGAGGTGTGTGTGGGTGAGTGTGTGCATGCATGAGTGTGTGTGTGTGTGTGTGTGTGTGTGTGTGTGTGTGTGTGTGTGTGTGTGTGTGTGTGTGTGTGTGTGTGTGTGTGCGTGTGCGTGTGTGTGTGTGTGTGTGTGTGAGTGTGCGTGTGCGTGTGCGTGTGCGTGTGTGCACGCATGATAAGTTCCATGACTCAGCTGTTCAGGACAGCTCTGCTCTGGGACAGGACATGTGAAACAGGAGCGAGGCTCCCTCTTCATTCATGATACATGAGGCTGAGCGGGTCAAGCTAAACATTCTATAACACTGCTGGGTTAGCCCGCCATTGTGTCTGCCTATCCATTTATGCACCATTCTATACTGTATGTCAGTAAAACATGACTGTCGTCGTGGCTGGGGGCATAATGGAGGAAGTCAATAGTGAATGTAATTAGACACAGTCATTTAACTCTTCGCATTATGTGAAGCTCAATGCATTCATATTACACACAGCACTGTGAAACACACAACTGCATTTCCCCCTCGCTTTCTGTCTCATACACACAGACACTAGCCACGTTTCCATAAGGCCTATTTTTGCGCAAAAACGGCTCTTGCGAAGAGAATGATGAATGGAAACACCTCAAAATGCGAATAAGTTTCCATTTTGCGCAAAAATACTTTCTCGCTGAAAGGTGCCGTATTTTGGAGCGTATCGAAAGAGACTAATGCGCAATTGAGGTATGGAAACAGCTTGCGAAATGACTTTGTATTGAAAAGCTCTGGACACGCACTATAGCGCATTTGAAGAGTCCTGGTCTGCTGATGAGAGCATTGTTATTTGTTAATGTAAGTTATATTTCTACAAAACCGCTCAAAACGGACGAGGGCCGTGCGCACACAGACATCCAAGCCAAGGTGACTCACGTACATGGCCAAAACGTTCAGACTCCCATCGCGTTCATGAAAGTCGCAGGGCAGCTAGGTTTACAGTATCTGTATCATCATGCATGATAGCTAAGATACGCAAGTGATATCAGACATAAACAGCTGTTTTAGATGACCAGGCTCTGCCCTTATTCCGTTTTTGCAACATCAGAGCCAGAACAGCCTCTGCACAGCACAACGGACCTATAGTTCAATAGGAATAAAGCAGGCAGTCCGTGTGTAAAGCCTGAAATAACTTCATAAGTAAAAATATATGTAAAATAACCATACGTATCACGTTACTGGCAAAACTGTGCCACGGTATTGCTTGTTTCATGAACCTATTTTGTTTTCCCTAGACTCCCATAAGTCACATTTCATCAGTTAATGGAAACAGCGGACAATTCGCTCTTCTTTTTTCGACTTAATTAAAATACTCTTCCTATTTTCGCAAAGGTTTTATGGAAACGTGGCTACAGACGGACAGACAGACAGACAGACAGACAGACAGACAGACAGACAGACAGACAGACAGACAGACAGACAGACAGACAGACAGACAGACAGACAGACAGACAGACAGACAGACAGACAGACAGACAGACAGAAAGACAGGCAGGCAGGCAGGCACACACACACACACACACACACACACACACACACACACACACACGCACGTGTGCACACACACACACACACACACACACACACACACACACACACACACACACACACACACACACACACACACACACACACACACACACACACACACACACACACACACACACACACACACACACTCACACAGTACACTGAGTACACAAAAGATATGTACATGAATGAACACCCATCCTGAGGGAGTCCTTAATCTCTTGCTCTCTTATAGACACCATGATGCAGGGAAACTGGGGGCCGCGGGGTTCGTTTTGTTGTTAACAGTTTAATGTGGATTTATGGGAGCACTTAGCCTAGTGTGAATGACATGGCTCTCTCTGTTACTCAAGTAAAAGGTTGTGTTAGTCTTACGGCGGCAGCACATCCACAGAGAATGCTCAGACCGCAGAGAGAGAGAGAGAGAGAGAGAGAGAGAGAAAGAGAGAGAGAGAGAGAGAGAGAGAGAGAGAGAGAGAGAGAGAGAGAGAGAGAGAGAGAGAGAGAAATTCATACAGATGGAAGGAAATGTGACAGAGTGACAACTGGATGATTTTAAAGGCGTTTACAGGCCAAAATGACCAAGGGTAAAACTTTGTGATAATCTGTCAGTAAGGATAAGGCTCAAATTTACAATATTACGTGAACTACTTTAAATGTACTTATTGCCTCTGTGTCTCTGAAAAAGTATTTGCAGTTGCTACAAAAAAATATACAGTATATCAATCAATCAGCACTGACAGAATTCAAATATGTTGTATAATCCCGTTGGTGCATGTGGTTTTATAATAATAACAGGAAACTAACATTGACAATCCTAGTGTGTGGGTAAGGTTAAAAAAAATGTTTTAATAGAGTGCTATATAGAGTACTCTCTAGTACTAGCCTGTCGGCTTGTGACATTGGCTTTTGTACCTACCAAATTAAATAAATTGATACTGTAGCTAGGAATAAAAATAGCCACATCCTTGCTCATGAAAGCATGCAAGTTTAATAAATGATTTCCGATAAACAGGCATGTATTCATTAATCAGCAAGGTTGACTTGCTGTCCCTGGGCTGGCAGAGACAGTAGGAGACACAGAGAGAGAGAAAGAGAGAGAGAGAGAGAGAGAGAGAGAGAGAGAGAGAGAGAGAGAGAGAGAGAGAGAGAGAGAGAGAGAGAGAGAGAGAGAGAGAGAGAGAGAGAGAGAGAGAGAGAGGAGGGGGGCAAAGACCTTTGGGGCACAGGCACACCATAAATATACCTCTGACTCATCTCTGTTTATTTGCATAGACACTGTATTCAGTGTAGTGTGTTCCTTCGTCATATACAGTAGCTATACAGTATGTGCATCACGCATAATAAAACAGTGTACAATAAGTGGGTGGATGCATAGCTGCTGATATCAGTGAATACTATCAATAGCTTATACGCATCCACAGTATATATACACATTACGAGAGAGAGAGAGAGAGAGAGAGAGAGAGAGAGAGAGAGAGAGAGAGAGAGAGAGAGAGAGAGAGAGAGAGAGAGAGAGAGAGCAAACAATAGCTTGGTCACTGCTTGTGGCTAACAAGAAAGGCAAGATAATATAATGCCATGCATGCCAAGACAGGATGTAAGTCATCATTTACGGTCATGCACAGGACGGTACACTAGGTCTACTACTATCCTCACAGGTAGACCTGGCTTTTTAATTTATCTCTCCAAACTGTTATATAGCCTGTCACAGGGTTGTATCTTCATCTCACAGACCAGTGGTCCTTGAGAGTCTTCCAGGTGGTCCCCAGCTAAATTAGGGGCAGTTGGTTAAGCTGTAACTTTGAGGGTGTAAATAAGAAACCAAATGGACCTGTAATGCATGGGTCCATTTGTTTTCTTGTTTACACGTTGAAGAGTTAAAATATCTGAATTAGACTCACAGAGATTTTTGTATTTCTATGAATGAGACAAGGCGAACTGAAATTAACATGTAAAATATTGCACATTGTACCAGACACTACTGATCAATTTCACCTTTTACAACATATTTGTGACCATGCAGCCCTACCCTAACCCTATCACATATCTGGAAACCACACAGAGAAGTCAAGTCACACAGTTCAGTAGGTAATTGGAAAGCTGGACAAAATTGGAAAAGGTACCTGTAATTAGTCTTGGGCAATATACCGGTATTACCGTTTATCGCGATATTGGAAATCAATACCGAGTAATATACCGAGCGCTCAGTTTCTAACTATGTGACTGGTGGAACGTGTCCGACTCTGATTGCATGCCATTGCCATCTAGTGGTCAATACCAGTAATATCGAATATCGAGCTAATTAACACGTTATCAATACCGATATTAAAAAATCAATACCGCCCAATCAATACCTGTAATATTACCTAGAAAGGATTTTTTTTTTTTGGTTATGATCTGGTCCATTTTCGTGCTCCAGACTATGATATAAACCAATACTTTGGAGGTTAGTGCTCTACCCTGCAGGTGCTTGTGTCTTTTGAAAGTGTCAGGCCAGAGCCTATATACATGCACCTGGACCACTAGGCCAGCGGGCGCCCTGCGTCCTCTGGTTTCATATTTGTGTTATTCTGACCATATTTTAATTGTTATTTTTGATAGTTAATTGACTTCTCTTTAGACCCCGATCCAGGGACAATGTCACATCAGTCCTCCATGACCTACCCTGCATTGGATACCACTACCAGTCAAACAAAGAATAGATTGAAGAATAGATACTGATCACCACCTACAAGGCCCTTAACAACCAAGCTCCCCCTACCTCCATGACCACCTCTACCATCATGCCCTCATAACTGTACCCTCCGGTCTGGTGATGCCAACTTAGTGGACAAATGGCAAAGAAATTAACCTGGAGTGGCAGGAATTCCTCAGTTGCCCCTCCCTATGGAACTCACCCCCAGCTCATGGTAAAGTTACCCTCATGCACATTCGCTACAGTTAAAACCACACAAACCCCACCTATCATTCCTACCTAATTCAAATCCCACTACATTTTTGGTCCTATAAGTGGTTATTACTTTGATGGTTTCTTGTTTTCGTAATACGACTTTGAGTCTTTAGGAAAGCTTTACATAAATTACAGTAGATGCATGTACTGTATGTAAATGTTGCAGTTACTGTATGTAGTGCTTCTATCCAAAGTACTACTGAGTAGTATACTTTGTCATTTAGATATGGAAACTCCTGAATACTTAAGGGGGGTTCATTAAATATCTTGATCGCCTGAGTTCTCATCATGAGCTCATGTTTGAAAAGCTGAGCATGTGGCAGCTATAGACTGTACGGGCTATGGTGCCAGCAGGCCAAAGTCATATGAATCAAAGTGACATCATGCATGATGCATGACATCAATATATGACCACTGTGACTGTACTACTTGAGGAAAAATGAACTGCACAATACAGTAGCAGTGATGTCGATTCCCTGCATCCTGCATCCAAAAATGCAATTTATAGGATTTGGACGGAATGACTGGTAAACTAATGCATCGTGTGGACCATTACTCTACTGTGCATGTAAGTAAAGATAATCCACGGTGAAAAACAATCACAAACAAATTAATGTAAGTACTTTTTAACAGTTTGGATCTGATCACCTATGCTACTGGGCAGTGAAATCCTCAGGGTAAATGTAACTCTGAATTAAACAGAAATATACAGTATGTGTCTCATGGTCAGTATCAGCTGAGCCACAACGGCTATCACCCTGACAGGGAACTACACTATAGGGCGATGGATTGCTGAGGTGCAAAGCCACACACCACCAGCTCTGCTCCTTAATACTTACCACACATACAGTATTATCCACCCAAGCTGTGCTACTGTACCTCATACACTATGGGGCAGTTCAGAACACCTTGTGATTCAAAGGTGCTACTGAGCTACAATGTACCCGCAGCATGGGTCCATTTTGTGTGTACAGTACACAACCCCCTATGGACAGTATTACTGAACTGACACGCAGGATAACCTTCTACCTATACAATGTCTAAACCCATTATCAGCAGTGTGACAACATCTCCTGACTGTCAAAGTGACTTTGTGATACCATTTTCTATAGGACTTCCCACCTCGCTCTGGTGTTCTCTCTCCCTCCCCCATCATGCGCTCTTCCTCTCTAGTCAACTCTCTTCTCTTCTCCTGTCTCTAGAGATCCATCATTGCATTATGGCAAGCCAGGGGGTTATAGAACATTTCAGCATTTAATGCTTCTCTACTGCCTACACTGTCAAATTATCAGTGTTTACCAGTAATTTAAGCCCCCAAGTGTGTACAATTTAGTTACATTTGTACAGCCTTGCAGGTTAAATTAACACTTTTTTTTAAAAATTCAAATATACAACATACAATAAGTTTGTAAATAAAAACAAAAGGGATGTTTTAAGGATGCCAGTATGGTGCTGTTGTATGCAATATTTTACTACATAGACTCAATCACAGAACAATTACTTCAAACACGTTAGCAGTTGATCACACTGATCGCAGCATGACATTTGAGTAACACTATACTGAATGTACAAAATCAATGACCATTCCAGCAATTACAATAAAGGTTTAAATTCTCCACTTTGCATATGCAGTAGGATCTAGCAAATCTGCATAATTCTTATCAGGACCAGAGGGGTCTTGCTCAAGAACACCTCCACAAACGGGAACCATACTTTACGTGTTGAGCTACTGCCAGTCGCCAACTCGGTATAACATTATCAACATCACCAAAAAAATGATCACATCCGTGTGAAGTGAGCCCCGTATGAGGTCCCCAGGTGGTCCCTCGACTGTACTGTATTATCATGCAGTACTTTTCAAGGCTCACAGAAAATGTTGTCCGCTCAGGTTGTCTACTTCAATTATTTAGCGTTTGTACGATGACACCAGTAATCATAACTGATCATCATAAAACGTTGTTTTGATGTATTATACTTGCGAGGATGCCTGGCAAGACATAGATGTGTTGAAAGGTTGCGTATAAAGGTAATTAAAAATAATAAATACAAAAGCGAGGAAGTTTTCCTGCCAATGGCATCTTTGCTGTCTTTTTTTGGTGCTGGAAGGCGCTGTTCGCTAACCTATATGGTTCATCCTTGTTTCGGCCATTCCCGGGACACCATGTGACATGTTGATCATATGACTGTGCAAAAAAACTTGCTTTTCTAATGCATATATACTAACAAAACATCCACTGCACTACACCGTAGACTGTCATCTGAACAGCTGACTGACATTTGTTGGTTAATTGGGTAGAAAACTGGGCACAGTGGGCGGCAGAACTCATTAAGAGAACAAACCTTTTCTGATCTCATTTAAATGTTCTAGCACCGGTGGCACACACTGACATTGTTTGGGCAAAAACATAAATCTGTAGCCTGAACAACCAATTAAACAAGTTAGCATATTTTGAGGACCACCACACCGTTTAATTTCAGGTAAACATGTTTACACGTTTACTTTCTAGGACACTGCACACAAACACATGCTGCTCTGCTGCTCTTTCATTCTGACTCTGTCTGTGTCTTGGAGTTAGACCACTGTCTCTCTAAAGCCCGAAACAGAACAAAAGGTTGAAACAGTTTTAACTTCTCGGGAAAAAAGAAAGTGACGTCAAAAAGAATCCATTTTTGCTTTCTGCGTCAGTTTATTTCTTCAAATGTTCAAAAACATTCTTGAGAGCAATATTTTTGCTGGAAATGACAAGGTGTATGTTTGTTTACATAGCTGCTGTGATGGATATGGCATTAAATCAAGCAGCACAGCAGGTGCTCTAAGCCTTTGATTAGCCAGCAGTCTGTTATTGAGCCTATTGGTTGTTATTAAGAAATAACACACAACGCTGAATTCATTTTTTTGATCATTCAACCAATCCATGTATAATTACAAGTAATTAACCATTAATCAGGTTTTGAAATGGAAACATTTGTTCTTCAGGCACGCCGCACGTGACAAAGGACATGGGTGAAATGAGGCATCATAGACTGCTCTGACTCTCGCCTTGCCATGCCTGTTTCTTTCTCACACCAAAGGCTGCTTCACATTGAGCACCAGAATGGTATTCATACAATCCAGTGAATCCTGGATAGCGTTCTGACCCAGCCATCAAACTGCAAAGCATAAAAGCAAAAGATAATCTCAACCTTGACACTTTTGCACCAGTCAAATCAGAGTATGTTGTGTTTTGAAATAGGCATGCTGCTGTAGGCATATGCGCTTGACACAACAAAACGGAAGTAGCAAATATTGACAATATTAAACTAAGATTGAGCAACTACATGCACAAATGCACAAATCCTTTACAAGCAAATGAGCCTCAGTGACCGCAGGCTGTTTGTTTTCAAACAGAAAGAAAAAAAAAGTCAGGTTACCCCAGGCTTTTCCTCAATCTACAAGCCTGGAAATCTGGTCTAGGAGTGAGAGCGAACTAAAATTGGTGACATCAATGTTCTTCTCTGTGTCCTACTGGGGCGTGAGGGGAGGAGGAGGTTGTAGCAACTCAATGTAATAACTGCAATAAGTCCACATAATGTAATAATGTGTTACATTTATGAACAAACACATAGCAGCTCATAATGTAACAAAGGTTCATAATAAAATAATGACCCATGTTGTTGAGAAAAGTCTTCTGCAGTAAATATATGCACTTATTTTTGAAAAATCTTTGGTCGGGCAGTCAGGGCATCTAGGGGGCTCATGCCTAGATCCGGCGAGACACGTGTTACTCATGCACCGGAGCATGAGAGCAGCCATGGTGCAATCCATTGCTTCCAACAACAGTTGGAGGCCAAAACAGTTATGCAGGTCCAAAAGAGGTCTGCTTTCACTACTACGGAGAAACACCTTTTCTCTTTACAACTAATGCTTTTTTCTGCAAGTAGAAACATCAACACTTCTCTCCAAAACCACAACCAGCAGCTTTAATTTCAGGTTTAGCATCCTTGACGGTTATAAGCACCTGACATCTCTGATCATGTGCCTGTACTTCTGCTCACTGTGAACGTGAACTTTGATCTGCCTGGCCCACCAGAGATTTCACTGAGTGGAGACTAGGTGCACGAATCAATTTACAATTTAGGCATTTAGCATCTGCTTATCCAGATCGACTTAATGTGCCACGGTAAGAAGGGATCGCGCGCGCGCGCACACACACACACACACACACACACACACACACACACACACACACACACACACACACACACACACACACACACACACACACACACACACACACACACACACACACACACACACACACACACACACACACACACACACACACACACACACACACCTGGGTATTTCTGTATTAATTACTCTTCTTTCTGCACCATCTTTCACTTTTGTTTTGGAAGTTGTAAAGGTACTAAGTCTAATGCACTCATGTGCTTGAACAAGGCTTAATTTCTATAACGATAACAGCTGGAATCCTGTATGAGGTGATGATCATTAATCATATACCATCACTGGGGTAACTTCTGGCGTTGCGTCGCCATGCAATTATTCAAATTCGAGAAGCAATATACGTTTGTACATCCTGAACTCAATCTGTTTTGTTTTACACGCTGTGCAATTACTGAAGCTACACCTCCTAATCTCAATCTGCTTTGTGGTGAAGTGTTGAGCACTCAACACAGTAGTGACCTAAATGCCACCCTTCATCTCCCTAATTATATATGTGTGTACACAATAGAATACAGTATGTAGGTTCATTGTTCAAAGCACAGTGAGTGAGTCACTGCCTGAGAGCTGGGCTGCTTTAATGCCGCTGACTGTGCCAGATCGCCAACTGAGGAAGAAGAGGGAGCTTGGACTTTCACCATGTACAGTGCAAGAGTACCATGTATTTAATATGGAAATATATAAAATATACAGTATATATTTTTAGTATTATTTGAGCATAACTTTACTCCAATATAAAAAAAATAGATTATATAGGTCTATTACAAATAGAACAGTGTTAAGTCCAATTTGATGAGCAGCAATTCAAAGCTGGAAATGAGAAAACCTATATGAAAGATGTGCCCTCCCCCCTTTCCTTTTAGAAGCTGTCCTGCAAAAGTGCAAAGTGCAAAATGTCTACTATATAGTGTGAATTCATTTGATCACTCATCCCTTCCCCCCTTCTCCCTCCACCTTTCTCTCTCTCTCTCTCTCTCTCTCTCTCTCTCTCTCTCTCTCTCTCTCTCTCTGTCTCTAATGTAACTGAGAGTGTACAAGTGGACCAGAATGGACACACTGAAGAATTATGCCCCAGGATTTGACCGCATATACCTCTTTCTTTCTCTTACACACACACACACACACACACACGCACGCCCGCCTGCCCGCACACACACACACACACACACACACACACACACACACACACACACACACACACACACACACACACACACACACACACACACACACACACACACACACACACACACACACACACACACACGTTAACAAGCAGGCAGAGGCAGTGTGAGCCATAAATGAGCAGTTCAGTTAAGTGACTAAACACCCACTTCTGTCTCCATCTCCATGGGTGCCCAGTGTGCCAGCCACAGCTCCTCCCACAGCCACCCCGCTCCACTGTCACATGCATCTGCTGCACCAGCAGTGCTCAGCCAGAACTGACTGACACCTGCTCTTTAACCACTTAAACCAGTTGTTTTCAGCCACGGACCACCGTTTGATGACATTTTAGCCTCACAGACCCCAAAACTAAAGGTTTTGGGGTCCACAATTCCAGGCTAGATTTGGGAAACAAAACAGTCAAATTCATGTATCAATTTTACTTGTTTAAAGCTAGTAGATCTGCCATCTTTGCCAAAAGGTTAACACACAAAACCCACACATGCCCTTTACTTATTGCATTGCCACAGATTTGGAGGACCCCTGCAGGACCAATAATATATCTATCTAAATAAGACATTTCATGGAGGGCTAATCGTATTCAGGTAATCACCAAGCATCATGAGTGCCCATACGCAAGGTGGGGTTCGCGAAAGGACCGAAACGATCTCACTTAATCATTTAAGTACTCTAATCCAGAATGAATTATACAAAGAACAAAGTAAGCACCAAGAACATGTGTTAAGCCACAATAAAGCACAGTGCCATGGCATTATAGAGGGCTATGCACTGTGTACAAGGTGTTAGTGTACCTTTACACTGAAAAGTTACTCATATTTATGGCAATAAATATCATTGTCCTCCAGAAACCAGCTAATTTTAACAATGCTATTGAACACCCTTTATCCCCCCATCTGTGTGTTGGTTTATTCAATATAGAACCAATTAAAAGTCTTAAGAAGTGCTTTAGGTGATCTTAAAATGAGAAATAAACGTGGGTGTCCCAAGAGACGCTTCTGAGCTTAAACTGAGAAGCATGTTTTCCTCTGGGAAGTTACATGAGGCACTATTGCTTTGTTTCATAGTACTGCAGTACCAATTTAGGTTTTTAGATAACATATTTAAGTACACTTAGGCAGTGTTGTAGTGGTACTTTTAGAAGTGGGGGGACGCCTCTTAAAGGGGATTTACACCCATTTTATTTTTTTCTGAGAGTGTACAAATGTGAACCAAATGGACCCTAGCGGGTCCATTTGGTTCCATTTGTACACTCTCAGAAAAAAGGAAACTCATTAACATGGTGAAACACATGTATTTCACCATGCTAATGATTTTTTTTGATGCTAATGATTATTTTAGATGTGAGAAGTGGGGGGACGCCGTCCCCCCGCGTCCCCCTTCCACTACACCCCTGTGCTTTAGGTGATCTTAAAATGAGAAATAAACGTGGGTGTCTCAAGAGGCGCTTCTGAGCTTAAACTGAGAAGCATGTCAACAAATCAACAAATCTGTATGTACGGTATATGATGTATTGCAAGTGTGTGTGTGTGTGTGTGTGTGTGTGTGTGTGTGTGTGTGTGTGTGTGTGTGTGTGTGTGTGGGGGTGTGTGTGTGTGTGTGTGTGTGTGTGTGTGTGTGTGTGTGTGTGTGTGTGTGTGTGTGTGTGTGTGTGTGTGTGTGCGTGCGTGCGTGCGTGTGTGCATTTTTTGTAAGTCGTCTGATGTGGTCTCTCTTGTCCTCTCTTTGATTTTGATGTTTACATGCCTGTGTCCTTTTTGTCCGCGGTCAAAAAATACTGTAGCTCTGCAGGTCTAGGCTTATGCAATAATAACACTCCATGATACCAGACACGCTCTGCATGTTGCTTTACAAAGGATGAAACGTATGAATCATATTCACCGTGAAAAGGTCATTGTCTCAGGGCCCTTTTTGCTCTGCTACCTTCAGCAGCAGGAGCTGCCTGGGGCGCTGAGTCTCAGCTAGATAAGACACAAATGACCTTACAGCAAGGCATGTCTGTCTTTCTGTCTCTGTCTATCTGTCCCAGAGAGAAGAGGGATGCAGATGAGGCTCAGATGTGTTAGGAACTACTTGTCATTAAAGACAAACAGTACAGCACAGCGGTACAGTACATCAGTGGTTTTCAACTTTTTCCATACCAGGGCCCACTATTTATTCAGAATTTGAGCCACGGACCACCATTTAAGGACATCTTAGCCCCACAGACCCCAAAACTAAATATTTACTTTTTTCTTTTTGTACAGAATTCCAGGATGTACTTCGAGGGAAAACAAAGCAGGCAAACATACAGATCAAAATGACCATTAATCTTCTACATTCTCTAGTTGTGTAGACTTGGGCTAATTCACAAGATTTTAACTCTTGAGAGCGTAAACATGAAACCAAATGGACACTCAAGCGTCCATTTGGTTTCATTTTTACGCTCTCAAGAGTTACATCTGGCTAACCAACTTTCCATCATTTAGCCTGGGGAAAACCCCTGCAGTACAGTAAAAGAAACACGGAAAGGCTCGAGGGAAGTTTCAATTGTCTTTTGCGACTGAATCTCTCTCTATCTATTCTTAACAGTAATGAGGAATTACTGTTGGAATAGCAGAAGGTTATAGTCCAGGTATTTCTCTCATTTTCGTGCATGCATTTATTCATGTGTTTACATGTGCACATGTGCATTTCTGTGCCAGCGGACCCCCAACCTGAAGCTTTTCATTTTATTATGTCTGAGAAGGAGATTCCTGTCTATCTGATGAGCTGCAGCATTTAACCCAGTGTTGACAACTTGGCGCATTTGTCGCAAATGGACCCCTTATAGATCTGTAACTCTTGAGATCGTAAAAAAACAAATGGACCCTTATGGGTCCATTATGTTTCATTTTACGCTCTCTAGAGTTAAATTATATTCAAACATCTAAATTATTAATCATTTTCAAGAAACTACGCATTTAAAAAATTAGAAAAAATCCTATTTTAACCAATGTTTTACCAGTTATTTCAGGTCCTCCATGGCTAAAATGCAGAAAAAATAGTGGGCCCTGTTCTGAAAATGGTTGAAAACCACTGCTCTAGCGCATTCTAGTCCATTTCGGAAGTGCCACTAGTGCATTTTGGATTTTGGCAGTTAGCAACACTGATTTAACCAAGCCTCACTGACAAGACTAGCAGGTGACTGGTCGGCCCTGTATAAAGGACCCTGACATTGCAGCACTGCATTGGTCTAACACTCACAGCAGCTCAGCATCTCACACTGCAGACGTTTGTAGCAATGTAGCAAGAGCAAACTAAAAGGAATGTATTCTGTGTTTCTAAAACTCCCAGGTGTTGAATAATATAAAACAATATGTCTCTAGACAGAATCCAGCAAAGTTGGATTTAAATACCACTCTCTCCAAGTATCAATTTACTGTACGTTTTGATTGATGTGCATCTGCACGTGGGATATGTAACCTATTTCAGTGTATAAGTGTGTTAAGATGCTTGCGATAGGCGCTGGTTACATTTGTCCATTCTCAGAGTAAAATGAACACTTAGGATTTTACAGTGTTTTGTGCCTGCAATGCACAAGAGAGCAGTGTGTGATGGCACTGTACTCCACAGCCCTTGCTTGCTCGCTGCTATGTCAAACCAACTCAGCATTTTTCCTCCTCTGCTCTCCTCCCGTGACTAGTGTTTGTGTGTGTATGTGTGTGTGTGTGTGTGTGTGGGGGGGGGGGTTAATAACAATTGAAGGCACGCTGGCACACCTGCCCTACATAGCACATCTATTGTTCAACCTTTACCTAAAAATGATACATTGTATTGTTCTTCTGTTGTCAATGCAGTTATCAAGTCCCAGACTAATAATATAATAACTAATAAGATAATCAGGACCTTTCATCTAAATGTAGCATACTGTACATTTATTTGTCATGCAAGCACATGTTGGCACAGGGTTCACAAAGAAAACATTTTTTAGAAATCCGGGGTGCAAACACAGATCTGACACACCAAAGGTCCAATGTGATGCGAAAATGCGATGGTCTGACATGCGCTGCTCCATGCTTGCAGTTATGGTTCGTTTATAGGAGGAGCTCTATTTACATTACATAAAGTACAGTATCTAGTAATTAGAGTATGTAGTAATTGCAAATTTGCATATTTATTTTTAATCAGGGAAGAGCTGTGTTTTTGAGTTATGTGACATTGTAGTGATTAGAACAATTCTGGATACAGTTGAAATTTGTTACAAGAAAAACTGCTACTCCTTAGTCAGACTACTCCAGGTTTGCTCTGAATTGAACATATCCCATGAAGCCTTCTGAACTATAGACCTGTGCAGTGACGTCACGGCCCCGGTTCCAGAAGTGTTTTCCCCATTCATTTTTCTCATAGACTTTTTCGAAAATAATTTATATAAAGACGATTACGCCACGGACAAAGCCAACTCGGGTCGTGACAAATCATGATGACACACACAATCTTTTGGGACAATCAAATAATTTTTAAGATGAAACGAAAAGTGTTTTCTACTTCTTGCTATTTAGATATTATAGGATAATATTGTGTTTGTTGTCACGTTTTGCTGAGACCCGAGTTGGCTTTGTCTGCGGCGTAATCGTGTTTTTATTAACCATTTTTGAAAAGTCTATGAGGAAAATGAATGAGGATTTCATTTCTGGAACCAGGGGCGGTGACGTCACTGCGCAGGTCTATAGGGTTGTGTAAAGGTACAGTATCTCTTCACCAAACAGACTACAGCATTTTACGACAGACTGGCAGTCAAAATGAAGTCGGGAGTGAAGTTTCTGAATCCCACCTGAGAGGCAACACTGACAGATACTATTGCCTGCTGCAATCCAATGGTCAAACACATTAGCCACAAGTTGTGAGCTATCGCAAGTTCACAACAGCATAACTCAACAGCCCATTCACCAACAGATTTTCTGCCCCAGGCGCTTTCCAACACCGGTGTCAGTGTGGTTTAGAGTTTTAGATGAAAGGTGTGCACAGTAAACATAACAAGCACATGGTCTTTGTGCTGTATATACAAAAACTATGCGTGATTGGGATTAAAAACTACACAAGTAAGATCATGAATCAGAAACATAACAGAGGATACTCATAATAATGCATATCAAATCCATTGATGACTTAGTTCCAGGTCTACATTCCTGGTCTACATTCCTCTAAACTGCTTATTAAAACATGTTAATAAACAATACATCACAATAGCAACATTTCATTAGTATTATATATTTAGTATGTACAGTATGTACTAAATATATATGTACTATGTAATACACAACGCCTACACTTTCCTCTACTTGTCACAGAGTTAGAGCTACCATACATGGCTATGGCAACCGATACCGAGTGTTAGACAAACTTCAGCTTAGTTCACACTAAAGCTGACAGCACAGACAATAGTGTCTCAGACACTGTACTCTCCAAGATGACCTACTTTCCTCCAATGCACCACCACTGTGCAAGCAAACACCCTCAGGTCACCCTCCGGGAGGTCAAACTGGGAGGCATTACACCGCACTTCTCCAAAGTAGACCAGAGAAAGTCTCACCATGCCAAAGCTTAAGCTTATCTTGCACACTGGGCTCAGCAGGACTGCAAACACAGGTATGCTATCCACAAATTCTCTCATGGCTGCGCGGGTGATCAATCTTTCACATATTCTCGGAAGCCGTCAGACAGAGATTCTAAGACTACTCAGAACTCTGCAGACATACAGTATGAGCTATTCATGAATCATTGAGCACTACCACTAAATTCAGCTTGTGTAAGAACTGAAATCAGTGTGCTCACTGTGCTATCTGGTGGTTGGAGAGTGCACTCATTCTCAGCTGTGGAACATTGCTTACAATACTACATCACCCATAATTCATCATGCAGACATAAAGGCACAAGGTGCACCGAGTGGTGCAGTGACGGTAAATACTAAAAATAGAAGGCTGAATAAAACTTTGAAATGGGTAAAGTATAACATCATATAATAGCACCAAAGACTGTAGTTGTCAAAGTATTTTTTTTTCTATGTAAAGTAAAAGTCCCATATATGCATGGCAAAGCAAAACATAAGTATGGAAGCCATCTGAATTATTCGGCCTTCACCTCTATTTTCACAATTCCACATTCCATTACTAAAATATTGGAGCTATCATAATAAAGGATAAGCGGGTTAGTCACCCCATTAAGTAAAGTTTAATGATATAGTTTTGTTTAATGCAGAGCAATCACAATCTGGACTAGGCTACTTAATCCTGATTACAGGTGAGGCACTTGATGGGAGCATCACCGCGATAATGAATGTCAGATGAAGGATGGTGACAAAATTGTTTTATAATGTGGCTTCACTCATCTGATAATAACATTTGACATTTGGCACATGATTTAACAAAATGACAGGACACCTACCAGATCATGGTTTGTTGAGTTGGAATCATCTTCAGGGAACGGGATATAGACAGCTAAGGCCATACAGTTGGCAAAAATAGCAATTAATATAAATATATCAAATGGCCTGGGAAAAGAAGTTAAGGAATTTACTGTAATGACGATGGTACAATTCAGACATACTGTATATTTGCACACATATATTGTACAAAAAACACTGAATAAGGTACATATAATGTACATTTGTCAAAGTAATTTGTTTGAAATACTTTTTGGTATAAAATAAATAAAACTGATGGTTATCCTGATGACAGCATTGGCTCAGACAGCAGTGTCACACAGCTGTGTTGTGCCATGGAGTCACTCTATCAACATTAAACACCGGTATTCTGGGATTTTGGACAGGGTGACTTTCACTGTCTTTGGTTGGAAAATAAAAAGAAGAATTTACCTTAGTAATGTAGCTCTAAGGATTTACAACCAAACACACAGTGGTCGCCTGCCAGGTCAACCATAACATAACTTGGAATGATGGATATATGGAGGACTCTGACCTCTAACAACACGTTCAGGGTATGGCTACTGTAAACTGTACTGATTGTACTGTGAACGCTGCCACTTTTCTTTCACGTTGCACTGATTAAAATTGCCACTTTATTTGATAGGCATTGCACTGATTGAAATGGTTACTTTGTTTGTTCTGTGGTGGGCTACAGTGAGGACACTATAACCTTGTTAGGATAGTTGTATAGGTAGGTACACATTGCATAGCCTAGTGTTGTTCTTCTACTGATGTATTATTGTTGTTATTGTCTTTTTTTTCCCTTGAATTTCTGTACAACAATATTTTCCTTTTCTGTACCTTATACCTCTGTAACACTTAACTGCTGTGCTGTTGTGCAACTGAAATTATCCCCCACAGGATCAATAAAGCTGTCTGTCTGTCTGTCTGTCTGTCTGTCTGTCTGTCTGTCTGTCTGTCTGTCTGTCTGTCTGTCTGTCTGTCTGTCTGTCTGTCTGTCTGTCTGTCTGTCTGTCTGTCTGTCATAATCACAGGGTATGCATTAAGCCTGATTCATACTTGGTTGTGTACTGGTGTTGGACGCCAAAAATAATAAATCTACAAGCTTGGCTTCAGCATGTGACACCTTTGCTAGTCAATTATAAATTTAGCAATATGAAAGCAAACTGCTACACATTGGGAAAGCATACTACTGGGCTTTATCAAAACAAATTGATGTGGGTTAGCAAAGCATACTGCTGTGCATTAGCAAAGCATATGGCTATGAATTAGCAAAGTAAGCATATACTGTTTGCCAGCTACCAGTGTGCTGAGTTCAACATTTCATAATGGCATTACGGTTCCAACAATAGTAAAACATTACTGAAAGCAAGTAATTTGATAATTTGAGTATCGCTTCAGAACTCTGTTAAGAAACTATCTTGCGCAGAGACCAAAATGGTTTCTTGGTTTAAATTTGCCTTGGCATTATAATGCTCCAATGAATATGTTATTGTTATGAAATGTGAACGGTGGTTCCTAATGGCCCTAAAAGTCTTGATTTGTCATGAAAGGCATGAACATAAAGTGGACTCATCATAGCTGAAGCAAATAGATAGATAGGTCTTGTGTATGTGTATAATAATATATGTAAAAATGCAATTAATATTTGTATCCTTTTACAGTCTACTTCTCAGTCAGTATTGACTATGGTCCTTGTTTTACAAGGACCATAATGGGACAACACGGTACATTTCATATTGAGACATTAATCCATAAACATCGGCACAGCTAAGCTATTACAAAAGTATCAAGTATCACGCTACGGAGTCAAACCCACACACTCACAATACACAGACAGACAGACGGACAGCAGCCGTAAAAGGATACTTCCACTCCACCAGGCTGATGCAGGCCCTGCGTATGGGGTTGTTGAGGTTCAGGCAGAACAGAGCCCTAGCTGGCCTGGTGTTGGCATTACTGCCCTGCTTCTTGCTTTTGGCATACTGCGCCCTCTTCTTCTGTGCCAACGCGCCTACCGGGATGGTGGAGGTGGTCGCGGGGGGCGCAGGCACGGCAGGAGGAGCGGGCGAGGCCACAGGGGGTGGGGGCGGGGCAGAGGTAGGGGCAGGGGGGGCTTCTGGGTCCGCGGGGGCAGGCCCGTTGGCGCTCATGGTGTGGGCGTGGCTCCGCGGGGAGCATCCAGCAGCATGTATCTGCCAAGGTAGACAGTGAAGCTAAAAGTGGACAGAGCTGTCTGACCGGTGGGCCTGGCGCGTCACCAGGAGGAGAGACTCTGGCGCCGCTGGCATCATTGGCCTCTGAGAAAGAAGAAGAATGCCCACAAGAAATATTTTTTAGTGCGGTAATTTTGAGCACATCATCTCTGTCAGATGGAAGCCTCATAACATCCAGAACTGTTACTTTTCCAACATTCAAATTCAAAAACAAATCTGATCTACAAGCTCAGTGCTTTTGAGCTCGTATAAATATGGACAGGAAGTTTCTTCCCGACAGCAACGGTATACATTTGATAATGCTTCTCTTGTGTTTATGCCAAGTTGACGCTCTTATACAAAATAGATCTGTCTGTAACATTATGACAACTGTAATGTCTCACTTTGGCTAAAGAAGAAAGTAGATCATGTTTTGGCATTAGTGCTTTGGGCTATTTTTAAACAAACAGTCAGTGAGCAGAGAGAGTGGGATTGATAACATGCAATAAAGCACTGTGGGCCGGAGTTGAACCTGGGCCAGCTGCAGGAATAACTATAGCCTTATTTACATGGTATATGCACTCTTCCTTTTGCGGGACACCTGGCCAAGGGGTTGAACGGGGTCATACATAACAAAGTCAAGTCCTCAGCATGATTTAAGCTTAAAGATAATGTAGTAAGATGATAGGTTCAGGTTTAATCTCTCAATATTTCAACAAAGATCCCAACATTATGGCTTTCATTTGGGGAGATATACCAGCTGTGTATTATTATGACTACAGCATTGATAAAATGACATACAAATCATTCATGTTAATTGAACTGAGTCTGTCTGTGAGATATCTAAATGAAAGGACCCTTGTGGGCCCAGTGGTTAAATGATCACAGTTATAACTGACCACAAATCAAATCAACCCTGTAATGTTCAGCTTGTTGTGTGTCTCAGTACTGACTAAGATGGTCAGTACTGATGGTTTAAAACTAAAACAGACATTGCTGTCCCAAGAACCCTGTCGACAGTAAAGGAAAACATAACAACCAACAGAGGAAGACAGGACATATAGAATAGTTTAGAATGTTGATCTGTAAATACTGTAAATATATGACCAGGTCTGATGGTCCTAAAGCATCTTGCCATAGAGTCTGCATACAATTATAAGCAATCCTGAAATAGGCCTAGGGCCGCTATATTGCAAATTTGAGCATTGTGTGTGTGTGTGTGGGGGGGGGGGGGGTGTCTGACACACACACACACACACATATATATATATATATATATATATATATATATATATATATATATATATATAAGTCCTTGAATTGCAAGCAGGCCCCGCAGAGAAAGAAAGAAACAAATAAAAGGAGAAGGTCACATTTGCAGAGACATTCCAACATGACTGAAGTGTTTTTTTTTACATTCCAGCTAAACCACGTTGCCAACAATGGTGATTGTTATTGCAATATGGGCCTAAATTACCCAACAGTCAATGCAATTAGCCTCCTCATGCAGCTCTATAATGCTATGCTATCACTTTGATGTTGGCCCATGCAGGCTATGCAGAGATCGCAGACACAATGCCTTTTTTCATCTATAATGCGGTGGTTCATTCATTTCAACGCTAACATCGATGACATCGACCTGGCCGACCGAGATGAAAATAGACGCTGGTGGTGACATTCCCACGGGCGACGCGTGACATAATGCCACCATTAAACGTGCCCGTTGCTTCTCCTTGAACGCAGTCAGTCAGGTAGGCAGGAGGATCACGTGCTCAAATAAAAGCCCATCGTTAAAAAGCCCAAATAATGTATTTATAATCCAATTAACGCGAAGCGGGTGCCTCTCGCTCGCTGCCCCCACAAAAAGTAACAGATGCCGAAGCTTAGCTTACAGTTGCATGGTGGTGCGACGCGTTAATGTAGCCTTTTATAAACCTGTTCTTTTCTTGTTGGAAAGGAAAGGCGAGAATGTAGCAGCTCTACGGTCGTCAGATCAGCTGCTGCTGCTTCCCGGGAGGAACAGCTGGCAGCGATGTTACAATAAAGCTCCCGATCACACAGCAAGTGTAGCATTGGCTATATACACCTGCACGGTCCCTCCAGTCCAAATGACATTAACCAACTTAAAACACACTTGGGTGAACGGTGATCAGATGCTGCGTTAATGACTGTCAGTCAGTCAGTGAGGCAGTATCGTGAACCAGTCAGCAGGTGAGCTGATCGCTACACTTTCGGTGTAAAAAGAAAAACATGAAGGACGACCTGGGTCAGAGGGAAATTGTCCATTGTGACTTGTGAGTGTTGTCCTCTGCAGAACATAACGAGGACAGTGAGATCATTAGTGGACGTGAAGCTCTCTGATGCTAGCAGCAGGCAGCAGCAACGCTAACTTCACGCTATTTTAGAAACAGAGACACAAAGAGCCGGCGTTGCCGTATCCGTTTACCTTTTCTGGAGACTTGCTTTCATGGCCTCAGCTATAGTCCTCTTCTCCGCTCAATAAGAGACAGAAATAAAGGTCCAGGTCTTCTCGGTCAGAAGGAGAAAGAAGGTTCTTGAAGTCTCAAACGGCGAATTCAAATAATGCAATGTCTTCTTGCAGGGAGAGAGGGACACATAAAGCCATGCGTTAATAAATCCCTCTTTCTTCCATGGTTGCTGTTGTAGTGTTGGGAGCTGGAAGAGAGTCAGGAGGAGAGTGCAGTGCGCACACAGCACAGAACACCACTGAGCATCATCCCAGTCCACGGCCACGGCATCAGTGAACAGTAGGCTAATGAGTGCAGCATCCCCCTGTTAACTGGCACATGCTCATTTGTGTGACAATACATGTTTTTACTGAGGGAACACAAACACATCAGCATCTAAATTGATGTAACAACTGCATCTGTATTCATACCAGAGATTGTCAACCATATTATTAATTGAAAAGTTTGATGTAATTATTATGACCACCAGGATGCATACACAATTTGTTGCATAAGGATATACTGTATATAGACTATATACCCATTGTAGGCCTATCCACTTGTAAGAACACCATATAGTGCATATGGTACACACCACCTCAGTTGTGATATCAGCTGCATTATTCTATTAATTAATTGACCATTGTACATTAGGCTTGCTAGCCAGATTGAACTGTGTTGCTGGGGAAACTACTCTTATTGACATGTATTTGGCTGTTTAGATTGCATGATGTATCTATTTAAGAGAACAATGGAAGAATAGAAATGGAAAACAGCATCCAAATTGGTTACAAAAACACCACAGCTGCTCTGTGGTCTGGATCTTAGGGACCACTGGCAGTCCAAAGTTTTTTATACTACCTTGTTGAAAGCACACACACAACAACAGTGTGTGTGTGTGTGTGTGTGTGTGTGTGTGTGTGTGTGTGTGTGTGTGTGTGTGTGTGTGTGTGTGTGTGTGTGTGTGTGTGTGTGTGTGTGTGTGTGTGTGTGTGTGTGTGTGTGTGTGTTTACATTTTCTGCTACTTTTATCTCTATAGCTATTGAGTGTGTTCTTAATGAGAAAGTAAGCCAACACCTCAGTGGCTGATCTACTTTCACACTCACGCCTATCTCCCATTACATTACAGCTGTTCAAGTAATCAGCCACATTCTGGAATATTCTTTGGGAACTAAACAACATAGTGATGGTTTTAAGCATAATGTTCTTCTAATATTATAGGCAGCACACTTCTGCTCAATGTCGACAAAATCTGTTTAACTGTCAAGTTGTCTTAAGAGACTTTTTCCCCATTTCTTTTCTGTGGGATCACATTCTAAATAAAAACACTTATCTTTCTATAGAATGTAAGAGATGCATTCAAAACAAATACGTACCCAACTAAAATTATCAATATACAAGGACTTAATTAGGCCTACCGCCAAAGCACCTGTCCTACACCTAGTGTATGAATCCCACCTTTATTAAAAACTAATGAGCACTTGATACACTTAACCTCCAGAACACCCTTTAAAAATGTCAGACTGCCTTAAACACTTGGGTCAATATTCCATCAGTCTATTAATTCTTAAATCCTAACACTTTACATTGTGTTTTGCTTTGTAGTTGCAATAGAGAGCTATATTGTTTACAGGACAGATATTACAAAGTGAGAGTTGTTGTTTTCTTTTCACCACATACTCCCACCTACTGTATTGCCTCAGTTTTATACTTTAAGAATACCTGACAGAAAATCCATTGGCAGATTTTCCTTGGAGA
>CM076971.1:15396355-15533855 GCA_039105355.1 Benthosema pterotum | reverse complement strand
AGTGCACTATTTATTTTTTCCTTTTTTTCCCCTTTAGAGTAGCCAATTTCTTTTACCGCTTCTTCCTCCCCAATTTAATTGTTATGCCAATTGATTCTGACCTGACAGATTTGCAGTAGTATTGAGTTCACAAGTTGCCCCCAGCTGTCGGTTAAATTGATTCCTCCCCTAACACATTTCCGTGTTGTCACTGTTGTTGTATCCTATAGTACTGAGTCGCCTGGAAGTGAAGATACCACACCAGCTGGACTTAGAGTCTTCTTCCCACTCCTCCCTCCCAACATGCTGCTGACAGGCAGCGCTCCAGCCCGTAGGAATACAAGCAACTTTCAATTTTCACCCTGCCCCATCTGTCACACAAAGCCAGTTCTATGTGCTTCGAGTGCACTCGCTTTTAGAAGCACACATATGCTCTGTTTTTTCTATTGCATTTAGTTAACATGTTCTATTCACTTTTGTGAATCTTTTCTCACCACTCAGATCTTTGTGCAGTAGTCTATATTTAGTCTCTTCCAGATTATGAGTTACTACATGCCAGGAGATTTAATTACGAAATGTCAGATGGCAAAAAGACCTGCTTTTCTAACAATGTTGTTAACATGTAGCTAACATGTTCCATGTGCTTTCAGATACTGATGCAGTTGGAGACTGGTCACATGTACTTCCAAAGTTGTCCCCCTAGATGGCAGCCAAGTCTTCTACTTCAGTCACATGTCAGGTATTGCGTGTTCATGGATGGACATCTTGGTCCAAATGTTCCATTCTATCTAAATATTTGACTATAATTTTCACCCATAATTGAATAAATGTTATTACTATGTTATTATCAAAGGTACGAAGGTATATGTATTAAATTATATTGCCAAGTAATCCTCAGCGGATAAAGAAAATACCTTTATCACCTCTAGAGTAGAAAACAATTGCATCCATGGTAGAAAACAGGTTCAGTGGTTATAGGCTGCAAAAATGTTTGTTCCAACCTCTGGGTCATCCAGAGGGCATCGTTTAGCAGATTGGTGCAAATATTGTGCATGACTCTACCATACACTGGTAGATCTCACATACCATGAGACTCTACTACACATTGGGAGATCTCACACAGCATGAGACTCTACCATACATGGACACTGGTAAATGTCCGGTTTGTATTCACAATCACTTTGCACAAAAACTATACATTTAAACTTGAGATTAAAGAGTCAGCAGTCAGTGTACGGTATGTGCAAACAATACACCTGCTACTTAATCAGCTCAAATTGGCTCACTTGCAGAAGCGCATTTCTGTCTTCAATTCATGTCCCAATGAGAACAACATGAAGCCCTGGCCAAAGACTGTGTGTATGTCTGTGTGTGTTGGGGGGGTGGGGGCGATGACGACAACGACAAAGAGATCCCATTCGGGTCCGAGTTATGAGTTTGGACAGTGAGGAGGCCACAGACAATTGTGATTTGATGCGTCAATCGTCCTCCCTCCCACCTCCCATTCACCCATCTGCCCCCAACCACACCCCTCCTGCTGTGAACCCCCCGCACCCGCCCCCTCCCCTTTTCGTACAGTACTATGCACCCATCCAACATCACAGGCTCCCCCTCCTTTATGTGTGTTTTGCGTGTGTGTGCGTGTGTGTCTGTGTGTGTGTGCGCATGTGTGTCCATCACTGTGTGCGTATGTACAGTATCTGCACGCACGAAAGGATAAAACCTGCTTGTTCTCCTTTGCATCCCTCTCTCTGCCACTCACACATACACCATCCGGGTGCATCTCTGCCAGCCCTTTAACTCTTACTCACGCCCACACGCACGCACGCACACACACATACACAGACACGCACTCACACACTCATACACTCATACACACACATTTGCACACACAACATACCGTTGTTCTAGTTGTTGTTTTCACCCACTTTTTCTGGGTCTGTGGTGCTTGAAATTTTTGGCTTCATGGAGGACTATCACAAACCAGACCAGCAGACAGTGCAGGCACTGAGGAACATCGCCAGCCGCCTGCGGATCAACTCCATCAAGGCGACCACGGCTGCAGGCAGTGGGTGAGTCTCCACTACTCACGCACATGATGGTGCACATGCATGGCCAAGTTGGCTCAACTCGGCAAACATCCACTGCACAAAATGGTACTCTGCAAAAACACCTCAGTTTTCATTTCACTCTGATAATATATAGATGTAGCATATTTTATACGTATAATTTCTGAGGCTGTACCTTTGTACAAGGTCAGTGCTGCAAATGGAGCAATTAACACAGGAATTTACTGCATATTTCTAATATACACATTCTCTCTCTCTCTCTCTCTCTCTCTCTCTCTCTCTCTCTCTCTCTCTCTCTCTCTCTCTCTCTCTCACACACACACACACAGACACACAGACACACACACACACACACACACACACACACACACACACACACACACACACACACACACACACACACACACACACACACACACACACACACACACACACACATACAGATACGATGCTAGTGAAAGGGAACAGCATGTACCGCCTTTGTTCTCATGCTCTGTTAGTGGAATAAAACGATTATGAATTCCAAGAAATAAGATATTGTCTATCCATGTTGTGTAATAAGTACTGTAGTGAGTGATAGTAATATTAAAAATATTTAAGTTATTATATCATCATATTATGCATAATACCTTCCAAATCACAGCCCCTAATGGACTCATTTTAGACCGATACAAATATATGAATAATAAATAATTACATATTATTATTACTCATATATGATGGTTCATCTAAGTCACCCATCATAACCCAGATTCGTTGTAGAGAATGTATTCTATATTATTCCATTGCATTTCTGCCATTTCAAGAATAAAAATGATATACTATGTAAATATATATATATATATATATATATATATATATATATATATATATATATATATATATATAAATATATACTATATATGTATATAATTATGTGTTACTATCCAGAATTTAAATGCAGTGACCTCAATGGCTCATCTTTCGGTTGATGCGTGTTGCACGTGTAGATATGCAACGTGCGCACTGCATGCTTGTTGGACACATGGCATCAGTGGTAACGATATTACCCTGCACACTGTGCTGTGTATGCCTCTGGTAGAATCCTATTCTTTTGTGGAATTAGTTTTATAAATGCTTTGGGTCAGAAAACATGATTAGGAAGTTGGAACTAGGAGGAATGTTCTGTATTTGGTTATTCTTTTCCTGCATTTTCCTGCAAATAGTATCGTAATTCATAACCATTAGAGGTAATTTGATAAACGGTTTGATTCATATGGTTCATCAGTATTTTATCAGTGCCTTTGGTCACTGATAAAAGAGGTCTACTTATTAAATATGCAGTATAATAAGTCTGCTCCAATAGTGTAAGGTGGAGCTGTGAACACTCTAATTTAGTTACAAATCATTGCTAAGTGGTGCCATCACTGGATGGTAATACTGTCTATGACACCTGAAATCTGAAAATTATGGAAGGCTGGATTCTGATAATTGGAAAACAGATATTTTGCCAACCACCTCTACACTATGTGAAGGTGATTCTTATTCTCATTGCATGAGGGTAATAACAATAAAGGTTATGCATGATTTGCCTCTTTCCTGCAGGCACCCAACATCATGCTGCAGTGTGGCTGAGATCATGTCTGTTCTCTACTTTCACTCCATGAAGTTTCGCCCTGAAGATCCCAGGAACTTCAACAATGACCGTTTCATTCTGTCCAAGGTCTTAAATGTTTTCACATGGCGTGCGCGCCACTGCATGCATGTTTTCTTGCTTATGCTTCTGTGTTTGTGAGGGTGTGTACTGCTGTTGTCTGACAGACTGTGGCGTCACGGTTGTGTGTATCCGTCCCCATGCAGGGTCATGCCGCCCCTGCCATGTACTCCATGTGGACAGAGACAGGCTACTTGAAGGAGAGTGAGCTGCTCAGTCTGTGCCAGGTTGACTCCACCCTGGAGGGCCACCCCACACCTGTGAGTGTCCTTGTGAGTGCCCTCACTGCTCATGACTCAGGACAGCACCCTGCATCGTATGAATATAGCCTAATTTTGGTTATAATCAGTGTGTGTGTGTGTGTGTGTGTGTGTGTGTGTGTGTGTGTGTGTGTGTGTGTGTGTGTGTGTGTGTGTGTGTGTGTGTGTGTGTGTGCTCATGATTTCAGAAGCAGCAATTTGTGGATGTGGCCACTGGCTCTTTGGGTCAGGGGCTCGGTGTAGCTTGCGGAATGGCTTACACTGGGAAGTACTTTGACAAGGCCAGGTTAGAGTTCTTTCTCTCTATCACACACACACACACACACACACACACACACACACACACACACACACACACACACACACACACACAACACGTGCACACACACACACACACACACACACACACACACACACACACACACACGCTGACTGACCTATTTTCAAAAATGTAGTAGGCCTATTCAGTGATGTATTTCATAGTTTGAGGCTTTAAAGCATTTTCTTTTATATGATTTAGCATGTATTCGGGCGGTGAAGGTTTTTTTTTTTTTTTTACAGTGAGAATATTTCTGGGTGTGCAGCGTGGCTGCATGTTCAGCTCTGCCGATTCTTCTGCTCTAATAATCACATCCCCAGCAGTCATAAAGCCTAATTTGGTAGGACGGTGTCGCTTGCAAACAGGAACTGATGTTGAGCTAGCATGTCGCCTCACTGTGTCATGATGTATAAATTAAACCAGGTTTTAATTTGTTCTTTGTGCTATCGCAGTTCTCCACACATTAAAATGTGTTTAGTACTTGCCTGAATTACATTTGTACCAGCAGGTTAAACTAAGCATTGATGTATGCCTTTTCACTGATTAATAATGATATCGAATCAACCACTAAGGCCTATCTTATTCTTTGTTGTACAATGAAGACATATGTGATGTGGCGTATGTACGGAGACAAAGACGTGAGACTCAATCATCGAAGCAGTCAGCCACACCCAGCTGGCTACCAATCCATTCTGTCAGATTAGTGAAAGTGGACCAATTTGACTGGAAAAGTGTCAGGGAGCATTAGCTTGCAACATCGACATGACACTTCTCACTAACACCCCAACACACGCACACGTGTGTGCGCGCTAGTGCACGCACGCACGCACGCGTACACACACATACACACACACACACACACGGTCATTTTTTCTTGTATGTTTTAACCCCAGTTATTCGGTCTACTGCCTGATGGGTGACGGCGAGCTGTCAGAAGGTGCCGTGTGGGAGGCCATGTCCTTCGCCTCCCACTATCAGCTGGACAACCTGGTGGCCATCATGGACATCAACCGCTTGGGCCAAACTGACCCAGCACCACTGCAGCACCACCTGGAAAAGTACCAGAAACGCTGTGAAGCTTTTGGGTAAATCATTAATGAGAGAGATGGTGTGTGCACGTGTGTGCCTGTGTGTGTGTGCTCAACATGAGGTCTGTCACATACATTGTGGTTGTTACACCTCTGTGTGTGTGTGTGTGTGTGTGTGTGTGTGTGTGTGTGTGTGTGTGTGTGTGTGTGTGTGTGTGTGTGTGTGTGTGTGTGTGTGTGTGTGTGTGTGTGTGTGTGTGTGTGTGTGTGTGTGTGTGTGCAGCTGGCATGCCATCATTGTGGACGGTCACAGCGTGGAGGAGCTTTGCAAGGCCCTGAGCCAGCCACGCCACCAGCCCACCGCCATCCTGGCTAGAACCATAAAGGGCAAGGGTATTCCAGGTACTGTAACATAACATAGGACGCAGTCAGAACCTCCCCAACACCTGTCCCGGCCTCTTCTCCCTTCTGGCTCCCAAAACTGTGGAACAAACTCCCTCTTGCAGTTTTAAATGCAGACTCAGTCCCAATGCTCCACAGTGATGTGAAGACTCTTTAGCTTGTGGCACTTGCTGTAGCCCTTGACCTTTGTGGACCTGAATGGCATCATATACTGTAGTTTGTGTGGTTCAATGTACAGATTATTTATATTGTGATAGTATACTGTTTAGAACTTGATCATTTTTTGGTTTACCTACATACTGTACTTTGTATCTTTTTAACTTGTTTAACTTAACAAAGTGTTAAAAGATCTTAACTGTGCACTGTGCGGCGTGAGACTTTATATTGAGGTGGTGTTTGTGTGGTCTCAAAGCTGCAGAGGACAAGCTGGGATGGCATGCCAAGCCTCTGCCCAAGGACATGGCAGAGATGGTCATGAAGGACCTGCAGAGTCGAATCGTGAACAGCAGCAAGCGCTTGTACCCTGCTGTTCCCATGGAGGATGCACCGCCCGTTAGCTTGAGAAATGTCAGGATGCCCAGCGCTCCAAGCTATAAGCCTGGAGAGAAGGTATATGCCCTAATGACCAGTGTACCGTTAACTTTACTGGAGTATTTCAAATTTTCTCTGTACCTTAACTTGTACTCCACTACTTCTCCTACATTTCAACCATTAGAAAATAGCATATCTACAATCCATAGTTATTTATGACTGATTGATTTCTCTCTACAGATTGCCACTCGTAAGGCATATGGAATGGCTCTGGCCAAGTTGGGCCGTTACAACGAACGGGTCGTGGCCCTCGATGGAGATACCAACAATTACACCTACTCTGAGATCTTCAAGAACGAGCACCCTAATCGCTTTGTCGAGTGTTACATTGCTCAGCAAAACATGGTACAGTATGACCTCTCCACACATTCACTCTGTTTTCCCTAAATAATAATTGCTCAAATGTGATTCGCTATTATGAGGTTCATGTTCAGTTTGGTCTCCATCAGGCTCCCTGAATCACCCATCCTCTCAAATGTTCAGAATTGGATTTTCCAAATAAAGCACTCTCTCACTGATTCGCTGAACAAGGTACCTTCTCCTGCCTCCGATTGGCCGAGTCTACCCACATGTCTCTTGTCTGTGTCTGAGGCTGGATGATTAAATAATGCATTGGGTGTTCCAGCCATGATGCGAGTGACCCACTTACAACACACCGCTCTATGGTGTGTGCAGGGCAGCTGCTGCCTATGGCTGGCGAGACTCCATCTCATCTCGTCTCTGTTTATTTGACCCGAGTAGATTAACATTTTTTGGGAGAGACGATCGGGCCCTTCTGGATTTAATGTAGCAGCAGCAATTAATCTAGGTCATGCGCATGTGTGATGTGAAGCAGTTATGACAGACAGTTTCTGAGGTGAAATATTAATCAGTGCAGAAAGGGTGGGGACATCTGGAGACATGCACAACAGTTCTCACAATGTTGCACGTGCAAAGCTGGAACATTCAAAATTCCCAAATTAGACAGGGTTCAAAGAAATTGCCTGTGAAAGTGGAGCATGAACCTATAGGCTACAGTTAAAGTGTGCATCACATATTTTTGTTATTGAATAGAATCTACTATATATAATGAAGTATAAGGTTCAAATTACCACATTTTCAATATTACCATTATTATTTGTATATGACAAAGCTTTAGCTTCCACACTCACAATATTGATAATATTTGATCAGACACATTCAGCAGATGAGCTCAGGGATTGGGGAGGGCTTTCAAGACAGGAAAGAGGAAATGATTCAAGGAGGCATGCCAAAGATTCCACTGTGTGACAGTAAAGCTTCTGAGCTTTGATACAGCCTCTCCTCACTGAGACGTGACTCTCTACTACTAAACTAAGCAGGACTCATTCCTTATGAAATAGATGCAGGAGATTTTTTACCCTTTTGGGTGTTCATCTCAAGATCAAAGGTGGGGAGTGATATGAATGCATGTGATCTCTTCTATTCTCTGACTCGTGCCTATTAATTTCCTATAGGTCAGTGTTGCCATGGGCTGTGCTGCCCGTGAGAGGAACGTTGTGTTTGCCAGCACTCTGGCCTCCTTCTTTACCCGTGCATATGACCAGCTCCGCATGGCTGCCATTTCAGAGAGCAACATCAACCTATGTGGCTCCCACTGCGGTCTGTCCATTGGTTAGTAAACTCTGACAACACACTTGTATCCCCCCCATGTTTTGCAACCTCACTCCAATGTTCACCGTTTCCCAAAAATCGATGTAATATTTGTGTATGCGTGCAGTGTGCATGCGTGCGTGCCTGAGATTGTTTGTGTCCTTTCTCTCCCTTCCTCTAATGTTGTGTTTCCCTTATACCCCTCCTCACACCTCAACCTCTTCTGGCGTCCTCCTAGTTCTCAGCCTTCCCCTCTTTCACCTTTCCTGTCTGTCCTGGAAGCTGTCACCAGGGAACCAGGTGTCCCTCTGTTAGTGCAGGTACACTGCATGACACTCTATGTCTGGACACCTGCATTCATACTGTAGCTGTCAGTTGACCTACTACTATACTATTCATGGAGTGGTGATGTGAATAAAATGTTTTTCCAATTATTTCCAGGAGAGGATGGTCCCTCTCAGATGGGACTTGAGGACATGGCCATGTTCAGGGCCATTCCTACTGCAACCATTTTCTATCCCAGTGATGGTGTGTCTACTGAGAAAGCTGTGGAGCTAGCTGCAAATACAAAGGTATCTAAAAATTTAAAGCTAAGTGGCTCGCCAAAAGCATATTTTTTATGACATTATTTGCATTAAATAACTATGAAATATACTCTACAAATCTCCCTTTAACCATTTGTTAACCCTGTGTGTATGTAGGGTGTTTGCTACATCAGAACTTGCCGCCCAGAGAATGCCATCATCTACAACAGCAATGAGGACTTCCATGTTGGGCAGGCCAAGGTAGAAAAAATGTTCATACTCTGCTACCCAGTGACAAAAACTGATCTACAAGCTCACAATGCCCCCGGATGATAACAGGGTTCATTGTGAGCTGATGATATCATCAGGGTGCATTGTGAGCTGATGATACCATCAAGGTGCATTGTGAGCTGATGATAACACCAGGGTGCATTGTGAGCTGATGATACCACCAGAGTGCATTGTGAGCTGATGTTAACAACAGAGTGTGTTATCGTGGCTCTGAGAGCTTGTACTGCTGTGAACTTGTAGATAATGCCATGTCCAAAAACAGAGGTGCCAGGTTTCTCCTGCCTGTCCGACCATGTATTTCCTTTCCTTCTCACCAGGTGGTGTGCCAGAGTAAGGAAGACCAGGTGACTGTGGTGGCTGCTGGGGTCACCTTGCATGAGGCTCTGGCTGCTGCAGAGCAGCTCAAGAAAGGTACAGTCTGAGTATTACAGTATAGGTACAAATCCAACACACTTGAGCTATTTCAAGAATGGTTCATCTGTGCTCACTGCTCAAGAGGGACACATTGAATCAGAGAGAATAATACCTGGGCACTTCAGTAGAGACTACCCAGATAAAACAGTGAAGCACTCGACTGGCCGTTTTGACTTTTTTGCTGGCATTTCGACTTAATTGCCTCTTCCTCAGAGTTAAACAGGAAAGTCTGAGTATAATAAGACAGAATAAGACAAAGAGTAAGAAATACAGAGTAAGAATGATGATCTATGGCAGAAAATGCAAAACAGATCGAAACCTCTGAGTGTTGATTTTGTTTTAAATATCTATACTTATTTAATTAAAATATATTTTAACATGTGAATTGACACCGTGGAATTAATTAGAATAGGAAAAGCATAGAATGGGTCAAATCTTTATTTCTTTGTGATATTTGCTTTAGTTAGGCTAAACCTTTTTTTCTTTAACAATAGCCTGCCCTATATGATTTTTTTCTTCTTTTTTTCCAGAGAGGATCTTCATGAGGGTCATTGACCCATTCACAGTCAAACCACTGGATGCCAAAACCATTATTGACCATACCCGCACCACAAGGGGGCGTATCATTACTGTGGAAGATCACTACTATGAAGGTGCATTTTCATGGACTCTATTCATATTTTAGAAAGGTTGACAGCCTGTTGTGTTAAGTGTATTGACCATTATAATTTAGTATTACAGCTGCAATATATTATTAATATATGATATGTGGTTGGGGGCATCCCATTGGTCAGAAGAGCAGTAGTTCCCAAACCTTTTAGCTGATTTTCCTCAGAAGGATAATAAAGGTATAATAAAAAACAGTGTTTGGGAACCACTTGTGTTGCGATGGCCCAACGTCCATTGGCTCAGCAGCCGAGATGTGATACGGCAGGATGTATTTCATTGGTTTAAATCCTAAGCCAATGAATAGCACATCTCTGTCTGTGACATGGCTTCTTTTAAGCCTTAGGAGTGTGTGGTGCATGATTTTAGCTGAGGAGGGAGAGAGAGAAAGGCCCAGAGAGGAAGAGTGCTGTCAGATTTCCTTGGCTGAGCCTGTGCCCAAGGGGCTTTCTGTGACCTACATAATACTCTAAAATGCCAATCCAATGTGGGCATGCGCCTGGGCACGTTAACATAGTGGGGGTGGGCACTGAGGCAGGGCATGGACTGGACCAAAAATATGCAAGGCATTTGTAATCAGCCAGACGTTGAGCATCTATCTGATTTTACCTTTGCTAAATCACAGACTCACGCATGAATGGAATGAAAGGTGAGATCTTGATAGTGGGATTCGAGCACATAGGGCTGGCTGTCCTCTGCATTAGAAGTTAATGGATCAGCAGTCTCTTTACAGTAGAGCAGATGGATTTATGTAATTACCTACCATCCCCTCACCATGTGTCGGTGTCTCTATTTAAGAACAAATACAGAGAGGTGAATGGCTGTGTCTGAGACAGAGACAGTTCCCACTGAGTTCTCACACATGACACATTGATTTTCCACAGGTGGCCTGGGGGAGGCAGTGTGCTCAGCTGTAGTCAATGAGTCTGGCTTCAGTCTGCACCGCTTGGCTGTGTCTCATGTTCCCCGCAGTGGCAAACCCCACGAGCTGCTCAAGATCTACGGTATTGATCGCGATGCCATTGCTCAGGCTGTTCGCAAGATGCTCAGCAACTCTGCTAATGCCAAGTAGACCTCCTCTTGCCTCACCCAACTGTTAAGAAGAAGCAGTATGTTTTCAAGGTGACATGACACCTGACTCCATATTCCCTTCTGTGAATTCCCTTGTGTGTTAATAAAGTAATGTGAGTTTGTGCCGTACATTTTCAAGTAAAGTTCCACATCTTTTTCTTTCATGCATCTGTCACAAGATACACAAACATCCACATCTGCCACCCCAATCCCTGCAATGGCACATCACGTTCTGCTATGATGAGCCAAGAAACATGGCTGGCAGTTTATTCTATATTACTGGACACTCATATTACAATAGTTTCTTACATGTGCTGACTCAACAAAAGTATTAAGTGATGTACTAATGTGTTTTTGAAATGTTCTTTGATATGTTCAAACGAATGCAAGTTATGACAATCTATTTTAATACTTTTATATTATTCTGATGTAGTTCTTACTGGGTGGGGCATATAGTAATAGGTGTGTTCATTATGACAACAATCTGTGATAGATTTAAATAGATTTCATGTTAGTAGAAGAAATAATGGATAAAATAAAACAGTTTAGTTAGGCCATAGTCACAGACTATGCACAGATATCCACTTAAACCCATGCTTCGTAAAACCACAATGCACAATGCAGGCTAGTAAATTACGGGATGGCATTGAAAGAGCAGAAGGTGCTAACATTTTCCAAAATATCATCTGCAAGTAGTAGTTTGGTAGTTTATGTGGATAACAGCATAAAGACAAGACTGGGTAAGGACGCAGTTATAATGTAATGATACAAAGCTTGCTATTGCTGATGAAAATGTGCTTTATTGTGGCCATGATGATGTTGGTACATCTGGATATAGTAAACCCCAAAAGAAACACTTTTGTTATTTGAAAATGTGTATGTACCGGTACCTTAATTTCATTGAATAAAGTCCTTTGCATTTGAATTTAATACTTCGAGTCATTGGTCTTGTTTTCCAATAATGATGTTCATCATGTTCATCATGCTGCTTGAGGTAGCTTCTTTAGAAAATTATATTGCAAGAAATACCAAGATTCGTTCATGAACGTGAATGACAATGGTGATGTTCAAATATCAGCCTCCATTGTTAATCTAAAATGTTGTTATGCAGAATTATAAGCATACTGTTCTTCAAATACAGTTCTGCTTGGCGAAAACATGTTCTCTCCATCACCATTTGCCTTTTAGGACATTTCTCTCACCTCCCTGTTTAAAAGAGAAAGAAATACATTATGAATTATATAATTCTAATAATGCACTTAAGTATTTAACTCCTATGGATTAATCAAGTTTCTATTATGTTATGTGATTTTATTCTGGGCTACCTACCACAGAAAGGAGTATTTCCGTTTTGCTCCTCGACAAGCAAAAACCATGATCCCAAATCCATAAGACAGTGTGTAAACTGAAAGTAAAATATATGGCTTTACTACCCATTCATATATAATTATCATATTAAATATACTGAATATGATTATATATACCACAAGTCATTACCATGATATGAGTTTAAGTTTATAACAGCGCATAATAAGGCAGCACATAATCCCCAATAGGCATCTGGAGATGGATGAAAAATAATGTAAGATAATTACATTATTACAAGCTATATACTGTACATCATTACAAGCTATATACTCTATAACAACTATGAATTACTATAAACTGTACCTCTTCTATCATATGGCTGCCCTTTACATTTCATAGTATGTGCTGGCAGACCTGAGAACAAGACACACACACACACACACACACACACACACACACACACACACACACACACACACACACACACACACACACACACACACACACACACACACACACACACACACACACACACACACAGGATTCAGTTCAGAGTAAGGAAGGCATGTTCTACTGATACAGAAAGAAGTGTCAAACGCAGTGTCATTTGTAAAAGTGTTATGGTGAACCACTTACCAGATATTATGCCAACCAACTCAAATACTAAAAAGAAGACCACAGAGAGGATGGCAGGAAGCACAAGTGCTAGGAATACAACATGAACAATGAAGTCCATCATGTGTATCTTCCTTCCAATATACCAAACCAATAACATAGTAATATAGCATGAATACTCACAACGAAAGGGTCTATAAAGTGTCATTCCAGACCCCAGCCCAAAACAGACAGCAAAAAAATGGTAAAACTTGTCTGTAAATAGAAAATACACATTTAAAAATATAATAGGCTACTTGCATTTGTAGTAGCCATCCCTTAGACTTTTACTTTCAGTTCATGCAATTATAAGTTCAAACATACAGTGCTGGTAGAATTCTTGAATGCGTTGTCCATATGCGTTGTCCATCCTGGAAAAAGACACACCAGAGTACCATACTGTTGTATAGTTACTGTGACCATACTGTTTATATATAGTTATAATGACTCATACACATTTAAATTTAAACTTGTGATGTGACCATGAAACTGAAGTTGAGTTGACGTATACTGCTGCTGCTATGACTAATGAATTTCCCCATAGATCAATAATTATGTATATTTTGATGTAAATTAGATAATTACATACAATGAAAAAGAGCACCTGGCAGACAGTGAAAGTCTAACTACATAGAAACTCAAGAAATAAACATTATCAGAGCATTTATACAGACCATTCAGTATGTTGTCGGTTTCGTAGCAGACAGCTGACAGACTTCCTGAACCAGTCTGATCACCCTGTCAGTGTCACAGCAATAAAGGTCAGGAATGTCCCTAAGATAAAAAAAAATGGCCTACATAATGACTTTGACCCAGTGTAAATATTAACTTATATTACTTATATCAACATTCAAATATGGTAACAGTAACTATGGATCCCGAAGCTCATGACATTAAATCTAATCCCTGAGAAACAGCACCAGCAACTGGGAACAATTCTCAACACACGGTACAAGGTACATTTCTGCTCACTCATACGGGAGGCATACCTCCTGTATGAGTGAGCAGAAATGTACCTTTGTGTGGAGAAATGTGCATGAGTGCTTTAATCACACATACAGTACATACACACATATTAAATTACTTTCAGCCATTTACTGTATATTAGACCTGGTAGAATTCCTTACCCCAGAAGGCTTTCAGCTACAATGCTTTAAAATGCAACTGAGTCACTGCTGAACCAAAAGTGAAATTGAAAGTGTTAGTATCAACAACACACTATTGACATGGTGGATACAGACGGGGAAAAAAGGAGAAATGGAAATACAGTAAGTGTATTTGAACAACATCCCATAGCCCCATTATAAGCTTATGTTGGGGTATAGGGGAAGCAGACAATAAGGAGTTCTTTTTCACAAAATAACAACTGAATCACGTTTTTGGAGATAAATCAAGTGCAAATAAAGGTAAGAAAGCCTTCTGCGGTGGAAATCCCCTTTAATTTGTGATGAAATGAAAATGGTGTAAACAAGTATAATGGTTTAGGTGTCTCACAGTTAACAGTTGTATCGAGTTGTGCCTAAAATGTACTGTAATTCTGCAAACTGTTAATATTGTTTATTGTTATTCATCATTAAAAATATATACAGTATAGTGTACAAAATACGAAATGTGTACATTATTGAGAAAATGTGAGAAAACAGTATTTGTACACACAATACATATTATTTACAAATAACATGATTAAAATATAAACATAACAGATTAAATTACTTGACAGATCATTATTAGTGTTAAATGTTGAACTGGTCATTCAAGACAAAGTGAAGTGAAGTGAAGGTGAAGAGTTATATGTGTGTATTCTATAGTAGAGAACCTCTGACCTTAATGGAGAACTGGCTGGCTAAGCGTGGTACGGTTGAAAGGGGGATGATTTTTTATTAAATGTTATTTGAAATGTGTAGGAATCATATTATGAAGGTAAGTGCATTTTAAATAAAAGACCAGGACCATACTATGATAAAGACTTTAAACAGAGGATCAGATGGAGTCAAATACTGAGGAAGCTATTCTTACTTTTTTTTTTTTCCTTTTTATGAAGTATGTGTAAATTCGAGGAATATTTGGACAGACAATATTACCGTAAATGAGATATGGATACCTCAAACTGTAATAAAGTTTTGTTTGGAATTGTAGCACATCGCCGCATAGTCCCTAGATGGCGGTGTTGCGTCAACAATTCGTTCAAGATCCCCAGATCCCCTCCCCGCTCTCCGAACACTACGGCGCGAGAGCAAAGCATTCTGGTAGTTGAAGTCAACATGGTAATACGTGTACGTTTACTTCAACATAAAGTCGTGGTAGTGAAAACTACAGTTCCACTCCCTCGCGTTCGGGATTTGAACCACATGCAATGTTGTCCTGCCTATTTCCAATCGGTGATCTCAGCTTAGGTTCCCCTTCAGTCCAAGAGGCAAAAAGAATCTCGGCAGCGACCGCAAATAATTGAAAATGTCGAATATACGCATTATCCGAACTGAACAGTGATTGTTCTCTTTGACAAAGGTATAGACGAAGGCCCGGGTGGTCTCCGTGCAAAAGTCACACACTCACAGTCATCATGATGGAGCTGAAACACAGAGGCCACTGACTTTTTGTGGCGGATTTTTCCTGCGCTGGTTCCACAGGGCTGGGTCCGTTATCGCTGTGGACTGACTCGCTGTCGCTGCTGGATCCGGCGGACCCGGCGGCGGGACAGCTATAGGCCAAGATGTCTATGGAGGACCAGGAATATCCCGAAGCGACGTTGGTGACAGAGGCCGGACCACAATGGATGCGGTCGGAGATCGAGCGCTTGTCTCGGGAGCTGCGCGAGACGAGCCACGAAAAGATCCAGGCGGCGGAGTACGGACTGGCGGTGCTGGAAGAAAAACAACAACTCAAGCAGAAATTCGACGAGTTGGAAACCGAGTACGAGGCTGTTCGACAAGAGCTGTACCAGCTGAAGGAGGTAGCGTGGGGTCACTGCTAGCGAGAATTGTGTATTTTATGTTTATTTGAATTCACTAGTCTCTTTGTCAAAGTCAAGGTCCAGAACAAAAGCTAGCCGACAAAGCTGACCCGTTCACTCGGCTAAAGCTGGTAACGCTATTCACGCATACCAGACATTAGATTTAATTAACTATCACAGAAACATGTAGGCCTGCCACAATTCCAACACAAACATGACACCGCACATAAGGAGAACCGTTAGCTTGGAAAGAGTGAAAACATTTTATAAGTTTCATGGCTGGCAACACACCAGTGGTGTGAGAAAGCGGTTTGGTTTTATATCATGCATGCCAATTGGCAGTCATCGGATACCATGCTAATCGTTTGGTCGTGCTAAATGCATTCATAAATGACATCCCTTCCCCTTCTCATTGACTTGTCCAGACTGGCTCCTGGTATGTTGCTTCTGGTTTGTCAGATCTCCATCCACAGCATGCCTGGCAGCAGTGGGGTTTTCTGCTGCAGAGCCTATGTGGCCCCGGAACTGTGAGAGTACAGCAGCAACTATTCTGACCACAACCATGAATAGCTTACATTTTTCAATTTGTACTACCACGTACAAGCCACACCATTTACTGATCGTTTAACATATTATGTGTACGGCCAAAATTCCACATGGTGGTAGTGATGGATAGGCTCTAAAAGCTTTTGACAGCACCCCTCAGGGTTGCTGTATTGTGTAGTGTACAACGGCAGATTTATTTACACTACACGTGTGTAATAGATAGGTTTATTTACATGAACTTACATTCACACACACACACACACACACACACACACACACACACACACACACACACACACACACACACACACACACACACACAGAGATTAGTGCTGATTTGCAAACAATCATTTTCAGTCGTGAGATTCCTTTTTTTTTGCTTAGTTCCCAAGTTTCCTTAATTCCCAAGCCCCCCCCCCTTCCTTGCACGTGTCATCCTTGTCATCCTTTCTCCAACTGTCTCCATGCTTGTTAGCCTAATAGTTCTATTCTTTGTTTGTTTGTTCAGATGCAATACAGTGTATTACATACTGTAACAGGAGGTATGCCCTCACTAATACCAGTACACACTTAGGTAGGTATTAGGTAAGTATTTACAGTCAGTACAGACAGTTTAAAGAGGAGAAGGTGCCTTGAACTAAACAATTATTACAAAGATCATAACGCAGGCATTAAGACTGAGAGTTCACACAAAGTTGTCTCTCAGTTTGCAATATGTACTATCCAGGTGTTTCAAATTTGATAGATTTAGTCTCTTCTAGTTCTTAAAAGGTTTGTTAATTTTTCTATTTTGAACCTATCCAGGACTACCTGTGCCAACCATCCATTCTGTGTTGGGTTCAGTGGAGCTGTCTTCTAGTAATTAGGTTTTGCTTGCTGACAGGAGTGAACCCACACTTTAAATCACTTCATATAAACCACACAGAAATGGCTGTAATTAAACAGAATCTGTTTTCACATCTGTTTGGCTACACATTGAAATGGCACTGGATCATTACAGTGTAATGTAATGATGAAAGTGTATTAGGCATTCCCCAGCATGTGGTGGCTTATGTCCAATGAAAGGACAGGATTATAGGATTGAGTGTTGAGTATGGTACAGTATGTTATGGAATATTATTACTAGTGAGTATGTCTAGAGTCTAGACTCTAGACATAGGTTCAGACACCTGTGGCTGTAAAACCATAAGCTGATCACGTTTAAGGCACTTAGAGTCTTAGTCAGCCACGTCAGTGACTGAGACACAATGTAGATTACATTATTATCATCTGCATCTATCACTCGCCCAAAATGTTGTTGTCAGAGGCAAACTACAGCAGCCTAATCATATCATATGCTTTGGAGCAAAACATACCAAAATGGTTTCATTTTTGTTCAGTTAACATAATAACAGGCTCAATAACAACCCATTCACAACACAAGTTGGGGATGGTCTTTCTATAGCATTCTGCTACTCTCTGCAATGCAGCAGTTCTCGTCTATAGAGACTGTGCCTGTTGTTTACATCTTGACAGCAGGTAGCCTGACATGTCGTAGTTGTTTAGACGCAGTAAAGCTGGAGCCAGGGCTTATCCTGATCAAAAAGTGAGAGTTAACTTCAGCTTGTTAACTGCATGCTGTCGGCTAAAATCCTGAGTGTTAATTTAACTGGAGTAGTGTATAGATCTTCCTGCCAGTGTGTATTGTTGGCATTTCTCTGTTCATTCTGACTGAAAGCCTGAAGATGCATTTAATGCACAGTTAAATGAAATTTAATGATTTAGGGTTAGGATCTTCAGTGCCCTAAACTGCAGAGTAGAGGTCACAGACTCATGGCCGTGCAAGAAGGCCAACATGAACCAATCACTTTTCCCACTCTAGCCTTTCATTCTAGCTTACCTTTCAGATCCATTCTTATAATAACTTACTTGATGCTTAAGAGCAGTTTTGATTAATTACCAAATATCAGTGACATTATCATTAGTTAGGTTAAATCTTCTCAAAAAATATTTCGAACAGCACCAATGTCATTGGTAGGCAAGTTTCTTAACTGTCCATAGCCCACCAATGAGTCTGAGTCGACACTATTGAGCATCAGTCATTGGGCATTATTGAACATCAGTTACACAATGTGAAGAGAAGATTGAATTGGGTGAAGTGCCTGTATAATTATCAACATTGTTTGTATGTTATATTTTTTTAAAGGAAAATGAATACTAGTGTCCATATTTGCTAATGATATTGTAAATAAAATTAAAATTGGTCCTGATATATCAATCGATTCTGATATCTATATCTACAATTGCCTCGGAGGCAACATCTAGCACATTGCCTTTTGAATTCAGAAGCTGTCCTGTATTGTATATTAGATTAGACACCAGTCTGACTCCCGGTGCAGCCATTTAGATGGATAGTCTAGACATGTCATCTTAATGATACCTGCAGCTAATCTGCGAAAAAGAGATTTGGTTCAAATTTCACTTTTGAATGAATTAAATTTTCTTGGTCTTAAGGTATATTTAAGTGTGCCTCCCTGTTTGTTGGACTCTGCGACTGACTTAGTCTAGTCCCTTGTGTGTATGCTTGTGGGATGTTACTTACTTACTCATGGAACAAATCATGATCCAGTTTCCTTCCAAATGATTCATTGTGCTGGACTGTTCCTATGTCTGTCTGGATACCTCATGATTCTGACTCCTCTCTGTTCAGTGCAGTGTCAGCAGCAATGCTCTCAACAATGACACGTTTGGCTGCATTGTATTTATGAAACTGCAGTAACTTCCTCAACTCTATGATCACTGGGGTTGTTTTACGTGATTATTTTGGCTACTTGAATTACAAAATGTGGAGAGGGAAAAGTTTGGGGGGCAGAGACTGGCAGAGCTCAAGCTCTGTGAGATTTTAAGACTGTTCTAAACAGAGGACTCAATGCATTACATCATCACTTGGCAAATTGTCCCAGTGCACGTTGGACGGATGTTCTATAGGCCTGGGGTCAGCTGGCTGTGGGAATCTTGGGCTAGTGTATTCACCCTGTTTTAACTGTCACTTTGCTGTCCTGATGGTGTGATATGAGTCGGTATTTCGCTGTCACTGCTACTATCACCAAGATTACAGCATAGAATGATACTGTTCTATGTACTGTACTTCTGCTGTGTAAATGACCACAATTAATGCTAAATCCACCAAAATCTTGCAGCACCAAATGGGATAACATGCTATTTCCCAAAACATGAAGGGTGACTGAACATGTCCAATGTAGCAGTCTTAACCCTGGAACACTAAACCTGGGTGTTTTCATCTGGACAATTATGGCATCCCCTTTTTTCTTTTTTTCACTGGACGTGTGAAAAGTCATGATGAAAATATTAAATAATAGTACCTCAACCATGTAATGCTGTAATATATTTTGATGAGAAATTACCCAGGTTCAGTGGTGGTTTAACAACAATTACATTTAGTGTTAGGATTAAACCAGTAAATGACCTGCTCCTGGTGTGCTGCAGTGGTTATACTACTATTGCAGTTCTCATCCTGTCCTGTCTCTGTTATTCACAGGCCTTTGGACAAGCTCATTCCACCCACAGAAAGGTGGCAGCAGATGGGGAAAGCCGAGAGGAGAGTCTGATGCTGGAGTCTGCCAGTAAGGAGGCCCTGTACCAGCAGAAGGTCCTGGAGCTGCAGAATGAGCTCAGGCAGGCCAGGACTTCCCTCACCAGTTCACAAGCTGAGAATGAGCGTCTCACCTCTGTTGCCCTGGAGATGAGAGAGGTGGGCATTTGGAAGCATTACAAATAGCTTTAAATGAATGAGTTTGTGACAAATGGGGAGGTATGTTCAAGCTGATCTTAAATGAATTGACACAAAAAGTGGCAAAGTTATTCTCCCATCTGATGTATGCATCCACTATGTATATTACTGTATGTTACATGACACATAACCACTCAATTTATTTATTAAGAAAACAAAACTCAAACTGTCAAATTTATATTACTAGGACCTTACCCGTTGTGAATATATGAACAAACCAAATGATGTCCAGTGTAATGTGAATGAATAGATCATAACAGTGTGGGTAGTGATTTAATACAGGGGCTTTCAACCTTTTTCATCCCAGGGCCCACCATTTATTCAGCATTTGAGCCACGGACCACCAATTGAGGATCCCAAAACTAAAGATTTTCTTTTTGCTTCTGTCCATGACCATTAATTCTAGTTGTGTAGTTTTTACGTTCTCAAGAGTTAATTTGGTTAAACAACTTACCTGGGGACCACCTGGAACCCTTTCAAGGACCACTGGTGGTCCCCGGACCACCTGTTGAAAACCCCTGATTTAATAGATTATACCAATGGTCATGTAAATTTCTCCTTGCTTTAATGTAATTGTGACTGTGAGTATACTTGATCATGGGGGAATGGGAAAACAATTGTGGCAAAGTAAGGTGGCCAGGAAGGTGTTGATGAATCTGATTTCACTTTTGTTGCATTAAAGTAGCTGTTTCTGTGGACAGTCATCATGAAGCCACTGGCAAGGGGGGTGTAATAACTATATATACCGGGTGTGTGTGTGTGGGGGGGTCCGTCTTAATTCGCAAAGTCTAGCAATGCAGTAGCCTACGCTTCGCGATCAGGATCTCTCTCACACACACACACACACACACACACACACACACACACACACACGCAAGTGCTAAAGTTGCTGTGGAAGTAAACATCATATCATGTGAATACAGCGGTCGGTGAGCTAGTAGAGTAGCAGACCAAGCGCGCAGTGCTGGGAGTGACAATACGATATGCCCCGTGCAGGGAATTCCGAAGAAGTTAGGCTGTCCTCGGCATGCAACCTGTCCGTGTGCCGTGCGCCTGGTCTCTCTTCCATGCAAGAGTCGGCTGCTGTTAGCTTGTAGATCTGCGTGTTTTTAGCGAACACCGCCGTTGTACGATGTAGTCACAAATGCGATCAACTGTAGAACCCTGAGCGGGGGTGTTCCTCCTCCTCCTCCTCCTCCCCGACAACAACACCGCGGCCACTATTAGCTGTGTTGCTGGTGTAGCAGTGGAAATAAGGCAGTGGGGTAACAGCAATGATGGTGGCCTGTGAATTGTGTAACGTTAGGGGGCCCCGTCGGACTTTCCCATATAAACTTAATGGGGAAATTTTCATGCACAAATAAATTCATTATAAATCAACGGTGTGTTAATTTGGCAAAAGGGCTACGTCACTCTCCTCCTGATATTATGGTGAACGGCTGTGTGAAAACTTAACAGCGATTGGTGGTGCCATCGCGGAGTTATTCGTGTTTCAGACATTCATTCATTCATTCATTCAGACGGACGGACAGACAGACATTTTCCCTAATTATAGTATGGATGAGTTTTGTTTTCTTCTGATAGATATGTATATTCCAGGCACTCACTGTGTACCAGACATATTATAAGCTTGTAAATTTGGTCTCAGGACACTACGTATGGTTTATGTCCACAATAGAACAAAAGCTTTTTTTGTAATTTTTATGTAATTATTTTTGCATTATTGTATTGCTTACATGTGGACATTTTCAAAACTGTTTATAACTGTCTCTCATTGGCAGTGCAGTAGTTGGACATAGTTGGTCTGTGCTTATAGTGGTCATTGGGACAATTATCAGCATATTCATTGTGTGCACATTGCATGTTCTAACAGGAAACAGGATGTAATGGTTCTCTGTGAGTGACACAAAGCATGTTCTATACAGTCTGTTAGACTTGCTGCAGCTTGGATTGTTAGGGGAATTTCATGTCTTTCATACATAATGTTTTCAGAAACATCAAATAATATGTGCCTTTACTGGGAATATAACAAAGGCACAGTTGGAATTCCCCCTCAAATGTGAATGAATGGAACACTTCCAATCATTTTCACACACACCTTTTTGTTTCTAGTGCAAATGATGATGAAATTCCACACAGCCAAGCACACATCCCAAACACAGGGTTTTTGAGGGGCACTATGCCATGCTTTGTGTGTTTGAGTGAATCATAGCAATACTTTCATTGGCTCTGTGTAGTACAGTACATAATGGGGATAAAAAGTGAGGGCAGAAAAGTGAAGATGCCATGCCAATTGTGATTTGCTCGAAAGACAGGAAATTGAGTATGCCAATTGTGTGATGATGTATAATGATGTTTCGCCTCCACAGACTTTCAGTTTTTCCTTCCCTCCTCCCTTCTTTCTTGTCCTGGTTTGTAGAGCTCAGAGCTGGCAGAGCTGCAGCGCAGTCAGCTGCGTGATGACATCAGAGAATACAAGGTGCGCGAGACGCGTCTGCTGCAAGACTACAGTGAGCTGGAGGACGAGAACATCTCCCTCCAGAAGCAAGTGTCTGTGCTCAAACAGAACCAGGTGAGATCGTTAACCTAGCATTGTTCAGTGTTGGAACTGAAAGACTAGTCAAGGCATGGTATTGTCTACTGGTATGTAGTGCTTATCCATTATAGAGATATGTGATACCTCTCTGAATCACAAATGTTTTGGGTTGTCATTAATTGGTGTCATTCTGTGCAGGTGGAGTTTGAGTGTCTAAAGCATGAGATCCGTCGTCTGGCTGAAGACTCCCAGTGCCTCCACAGCCAGCTGGAGGAAGCCATGCGTCTTCGGGAGATTGCCGAGCGGCAGCTGACCGAGGCCCTGGAGACCATCAAGACAGAGCGCGAGCAGAAGGCCGCCCTCCGCAAGGAGCTCTCCCACTACATGACCATCGGAGACTCCTTCTACCATAGCTCTTTCAACATTTCCATCGATAACCTGAAGCTTAGCGACGACACCTCCAACACAGTCGAGCCTGACAACGATGACCTTATCCGTGGCTTTGAGAATGGCTTGGTCAAATCTGCTGATGGCGACAATGACAACAGAAGCTCTGGGAACAAAAGCTTCAAGCCAGCTCCCAGCCTAGTAGATGAATTGCTGAGTGAACTCAACATCTCTGAGATCCAGAAACTTAAGCAGCAGCTTGTACAGGTAGGGTTTTAGGAATGGCCATAATTTATTACTGAGGTAAATGTCTTACCTAAAGTAGTGGTTGCCCCAGCTTGCGGCTTGGGCCAAACACACAAGGACAATACATAGCACAAAAAGAAAGCCACCAAATAACTTAAAGTAAATTTTTGAAAGTCACATTTACTTCCAGTTCTTAGAGGAGCTGTCACCAGCATATTAGAATACATCAAAATGATAAATGGCCTCAAATCTATTAAGCCACTATTATCGGCAAATCCACATTACATACTGTAAGCTTTACTTTAGAATATAAAGGAACGTTTATAAGTTTTAATATGAACTGACAAAGAAACTTTGCATAATCTCCCTTCCCTGGAAAATTGTACATATAACCAGTGTTGGGACATGTGCACTACGTAACTTAATATATTACATAGTATATTACCAAAATGCAGTAACTTGCAGTAACCTTACTAAACAAAAACAATCTAATATATTATACTTTTCTTTTTGCATTACTGCATTACTTTCAATATTACTTTCTGTCAATCTGTCTCGTTGCAAGTGTTCTTGTGAAATTATCTTGACAACTGCAGAAGTTAAATAATTACTTATTTTCTATAATTTGTCATCAACTTATTTACTGCCTTCCATGAATTCAAGGAATACATTTAACCCCTGCGTTAAGGAGTGACGTTTTTTCAAGTTGATTTCAAATGGATTTGACCCCAAAGCCAAGCTTTATTGTATGCATGCCACTGGCCTACACAATATGTGATTAATAATGATGATACTAAATACTAATTATATATTTTGTAAAAAGTAATATGTAATAGTAATATTAATATATTACACTTGCTCAGACAGTAATATTGTAATATAATATATTGCTTTAAAATGATGGTAATAATTAATAAGTAATATATTAACAAGGTAAAGTAATATTCCCTGGAAAATTGTACATATAACCAAAATGTTTATTTCTCTAGATGGAGCGAGACAAGGTGACCCTCATTACCTCCCTGCAGGAGACCCAAAAGCAACTGGAACAGGCCAATGGCTCTATGTCAGAGCAACAGGAGGTTGTCAACAGGCTGACGGAGAACCTCAGTGCCATGAGAAAACTTCAGGCCACCAAGGAACGCCACTCTGCCCTCGACAGTGAGAAAGAGAGGGACAGCCGGGATGCCGGAGATGGAGACTACTACGAGCTGGACATCAATGGCCCTGAGATCCTACAGTGTAAATACACCGTGGCCATCTCTGAGGCTGGCGAGCTCAGACAAGAGCTGAAAACTCTGAGGGCAGAGTACCAGGCGTGCCGAAGCCAGTATGAGGAAGAGCGAGCCCGGCTGGTGGGCGACGTGCGGGAACTTAGTGACAAGGTGGCCTCGCTTGAGAAGATGAGCCGAGCGGACAAAGACGAATCAGCCCGGCTGCAGAGGGAGCTCCGTCTGGTCAGCGAGGCTGCAGGAGAGTCTCTCGGCAGCCTTAACGTGGCCCAAGATGAGCTGGTAGCTTTCAGCGAAGAGCTGGCCAACCTCTACAACCACGTGTGCATGTGCAACAACGAGACCCCCAACCGCGTCATGCTGGACTACTACAAAGAGGGCAAGGCCAGTTTAGGAAGGGGAACTGTGCTTCTGACGAATGGTCTGATCCCTGAGACAGATCCTGACAAGACAGAGGCCATGGATGCTACCTCCATCCTGGCTGTAGCAACGGAGCAGCGTCCGGAACCCATGAACATCTATAACCTGGTGGCCATCATTCGGGACCAGATACGCCACCTGCAGCAGGCCGTGGACCGCACCACAGAGCTGTCGCGTCAGAGGTTGGCCACACTGGAGATCAACACTGTGGCTGACAAGGACAAGGAGGCCTTCATGGGGGAGATTCTCAAGCTGAAGTCGCTGCTCAGCACCAAGAGGGAGCAGATTGCCACGCTCAGAACTGTGCTGAAGGCCAACAAACAGGTCGGCAAAGCAATAGGACTTTCTTTTTGTGTTTTGGCTGTGATTTCTCTTTTCTAGTGCTGTTGTGTCAATGATATTCAAGTGAACAGAAACAGTAATGATGGACCGTGCAACAAAAGTAGTTCAAGCATAAGAATAAGCATACAGCGCATGTACAATAACAACATAATAACCTTGTAACCCCACTGTCCCCTTCCAGACAGCAGAGGTTGCTCTGGCCAACCTGAAGAGCAAATATGAGAATGAGAAGGCCATGGTGACGGAGACCATTATGAAACTCCGCAATGAGCTCAAGGCTTTGAAAGAAGATGCTGCCACTTTCTCGTCACTCCGAGCCATGTTTGCTACAAGGTAAAATGCAGTCAATTAATAAAAAAAAACATGTGTCACTTAATGTGTCAGAAATGTTCTCTGAACATTTTCAGGTTCAGAACACTTATCACACTGTACTATTTCTTTATTGAAAGCAAGAAATAGGCTGGGCCTTTAAATATAGCCGTGTGTGAGTATTTGTGTGTGTGTGAGAGAGAGAGAGAGAGAGAGAGAGAGAGAGAGAGAGAGAGAGAGAGAGAGAGAGAGAGAGAGAGAGAGAGAGAGAGAGAGAGAGAGAGAGAGAGAGAGAGAGAGAGAGAGAGAGAGAGAGAGAGAGAGAGAGAGAGAGAGAGAGAGAGAGAGAGAGAGAGAGAGAGAGAGAGAGAGAGAGAGAGAGAGAGAGAGAGAGAGAGAGAGAGAGAGAGAGAGAGAGAGAGAGAGAGAGAGAGAGAGAGAGAGAGAGAGAGAGAGAGAGAGAGAGAGAGAGAGAGAGAGAGAGAGAGAGAGAGAGAGAGAGAGAGAGAGAGAGAGAGAGAGAGAGAGAGAGAGAGAGAAAGAGAAAAATAGCATTGTGGGAGTTGTCTGATGTAATACCAGAGCACAGACTGCTGGCAGAGTCATCATCCCAGCATCTGGAAAAAACCTGGGATACATTTTATAGTACCTGAAATCTTGCACCACCTGCTGGAGATCATCTCCAGATTCCTTTCCACGTGGAACCTTGCATCTGTATTTTGAGAATTACAAAAAAGATTTTCTCCTATCCAAACAATAATGAAAAAATATATGATCTACAGGCTCACAACACATTCTATACAGGATACGTTGTGAGCTTGTAGATTGTCCATATATTTTTTGTCCACATATGAAAAATAAAACTCTGAAAGTGCTGATAGAACATATTTCATTGATTAAATCTGTTAATACATTAAATGTTAATTAAATATTTAAATTCGTTCCTCCATCCGAGCATCCTTGGAGAGGTGCAACTGCAAACAATACCATGTGAGGAGGAGTATGATGTTTTAGAATCAGATTCCGTGCTTTCCTCTTAAAGGTATTCTGAAGAAACAACACTGACATAGGCTGTCAGCATCTGTTTTTCCAGTATCACACTTTATTAAGCGCAGACCTTAATGCAGACCTTTTTCCTAAACATACTGCTTAGGATTTTTTTTGATTAAGCCACCAGACAGATTCCAGTCATTTCAGTACTATAATATGGAGATCAATTTGCATATTGAATCCAATATGATAATTAATGTTCAGGTTCTTGTTTTGTCAAACGGGATGCCAGATTTATTTTAATGCATTTTAAATGGCTGGATTGGTTCAAGTTGAATAAAAAATACTGTAACTTGAGAAAAGTCGTGACAACGTACTGTCCTTTTAACAGTATCTTTTGTTCTACTCTCTTCCTACTTCTCAGGTGTGACGAGTATGTGACCCAGTTGGATGATATGCAGAGGCAGTTGGTTGCTGCAGAGGATGAGAAGAAGACACTCAACTCTCTGCTGCGTATGGCTATCCAGCAGAAGCTGGCCTTGACTCAACGCCTGGAAGACCTGGAGTTTGACCATGAACAGGCCCGCCGCAGCTCTAGCGCAGCAGCTGTAGGAGGCAAGAGCAAGGCGAAGGGCAAAGGAGCATCAGCCATACATCGTGTAAGTCACAGACACATGCAGGGCAGTCCATAAGTGCCAAGGCTTCATTCCAAGAGACATTTCCAGGGCTATTTGAAGCCTGATGTTTATGCACCTTCACCTTTGCATGCACTCCTCTTTTCTGGCACAATGCCCGTGTGTGGTATTTTGCAAGGAAAATCTACATATTTGAGGGGTGATAGCTTTTAGTGAGTGTGAAAACACAAGCATTGTACAACCCAAACATTGAAGACGAAGCGTGTAAATTCCGATTGGCCTGATGAGAAGATGAAAAGTGATCGGTCCACGGACGTCGGTCAACCGTCCCTCTGTCCCTCGTGGACTCTGATTGTGTGGTTTAGGTGATAGGTGATGATGCAATGGTGGCGTAATTAAGAATTATTGGGCCAGGGACCCCAAGGGGTCCTTTGAGGGGTTCCAGAAGGGTCCCCAGCTACTGTTAAATGTTTGATAGTCTGGAAGAACCAAATAAAGCAATAAGCTCCAAGAGATTAGCCTGGGTTCCAGCCCTATTTGCTCCATTTGCACATCTGAAATGTCACTTTGCAAATCAGTCTGACCAGGAGCCTATCCTCAGAGATAGGTGGGGCATATGAATGGAAAAAATGTATCTGAGGCTTCTGATTGGTCTGTGGTTTGTTTTAAGAAAAACAAAACACTATTTTACGCTGCTACATACCAGGTGATGTCAGGGAAATTCGAGTCAAGCAGACTCTGCCAGACTGATTTTCGAAGTGACATTTCGGAGTGATTCAAGCTGGAAGCCTGGAAACCAGGCATTACATATATTTTTGAATACCGGTATACAATATTTTTCATACACTTGTGGGATAGATTATTGTAGGTGAAATTATTTTTATTCTATATTGATTGTCCATACCAATCTGCAAGCTAAATTACTGTGAGGCAGGTCTTTTTGTTTTCTAACCAGTTTCAGACGGCTAACCCTGTTAACACATTGATCTTTGCAGCCTAAGGTTTCATCCTAACGACATCTTCACTAACACAATGGAAAGTGACATTTGATCTCTGTGCTCTAGATATGTGACTTTCTTTTTGTTATCTCTCTATTTGCAGTAAAAGTGTTCACACCAGGTGTCCTTTGGGATATCCTTCAGTGTGTGTGACTGTCACCACACATTGACACATTTCTTCCGTATTCCATCATGGATTTTGGGAACCTCCTAACTGAAAAACGCCAGGGATATTGTTTCAAACAAACAAACACCTCTAAAATGACCCCAGAGGGTTCAGCACAGCAGTGCAACCGCAGAAGGTTTGTACAGTACAACGTATCAAGACTTGCGGTATGGACTTAGACACTGTGTACTCAGTGTTTTGACAACATTCACCACTATGTTTATTGAATAAGATGTGTGTATATTCTGACTACTCTGTCTTTGCCTGTTACCCCGCTGACTGTGCACTTTTTGTTTTTGATTTATTAGTTGTTTTTTATTTTGTTTTATTTTTTTAATCTTAAGCAGTAGAACAATGTTACATATTGTGCATGTCTAGCCACCAGATTCAGACACACGCTTCCACGTATTGCAACTAATATCTATTCATATTTATTTTCATGAAGAAGATGGAAAAAAATGATATATGGTCCATTCCTAGAGCCTATAAACAATGGAACCACATAATTTGTGAGGTCCCTGCGAGAAAGATGTGGAAATTAGGTAGATATGGATGACAAGAAAGAGCTTATTTTTGCCTTGGTTATTTCCCTTTTGCCTTAGATTATGTTGTGCCTTCTTGGCTCTCAATGGAACAAATATTGATTTTTGTCTTGTATGTCGTGTTTGTCTCTGCATTTTAACTAGAGACAATTCTTCCTCTTCAGAGGAAAATGATGACAGCAATATTATATGATAAGAGATACATTTTATTATATGACCCTGCAAGCATCCACATACAACTCCAGGGTGTACAGGCCTCTATGACCGAATTGTTACATTGTTTGCTGAGTGGAAGATTCAGGTTTGCTTGTTATGACTGACTGACAAAGAGTATTAATGCACATTTATTTATATACAAGCTTTTTAAGTTAAGGTGAAATGATAATAATATTCATTAAGGTGTATTCATGAAGGAGAGTCTTTGTTGTAAATGTTTTAACACAATATTATGAAAAAAACACATTTTGCGTCCTAAAATGCAATTTAAACAAGGAGGTTAATGTTGACAAACCTGCAGTGCCATTTTGCAGTTAATAATCAGTAAGTGCAATTTGTGTTAAATGAAAAAGGTTGATGCTATTGTAATAAAGTAAGATATTTTTCTTGTTGCTCAAGTTCTTGATCCTAATTGAGTTTTATATCTTTTTACTATAACTTAAGTCTTCTTTGTATTTATTTAATACAATATCAAGCTGACTTCATCCTTGTTTTATGTGAATTTGGCTAGAGCTGGTAGGTCAGATGTTCTATCAGCCAGTTATTTCTCAGTGTCTGCTTAACGTTATGCCTCATGTGAACAAATAAATCTAACTTTATAATATGTATGTATGAAGTATTCATTTACTGTATGTTTAATGCATATGGTTATTGGTGGTGGCTTCTTCAAAACAGCACACATGCAAACCCACTTGCAGGATTTTCTATTTGGCATCAAATCTCTAACTGGTCACTGGATGGAACTTGTGATTTCATTTGGTACGCATCTTTTCAAATAACATGTATACCATTCACTGAGTACACACTACCAAGCATTTACAGCAGTGCAAGTGCAACATTGAAAACGATCAGAAATCAAACACATCATATGAATACAAATGGTCCTGGAGCCATTCTTCTTTTGTAAAATGGTTTAGGTGTAGGTGTAGTTTTTTCAACAATGCTCAGGCTAATTGACATCAGAGTGTAAAGGAGGAATTAAAGCCAATCCAAATGCAGATTTCAGGGAATTGTGATGTTAAATAGTGCAGATTGTGTTGAACAAATTGTGCCAATTGTTTAACTTTTGTGTAACAATCATGAAAAACTCAATAAACAAAATGACATTTTGGAGTTTGGACCTCACAGAATTCCCCTTTAAAATAAAAATAGATCACCAGACCATCTCATGAAAGAAGCGGAAGTAGTTTTGACCATTTGTCTGTGTATGTGGAAAATAGTTTTCTGGAAAAGCCCCAGGGGGATTTGGGAACATTCCTTTTTAAGTTTTACTCTACACACATGCTTAAACACTTTTGTGGTCAATACATCAACATATGTTGTCTTCCTGGCAGCCTATGGTGGACCTTACACCTGAACTGAGAGCTCAAAAGCAGAGCGAAAAATGTAATCGGTACAAGTATGCTAGTTGTGTTAATATAATTATAAAATGGGGGGGTTAACTAGACACCTTTTATAATAAATTAATTATTCAACATTTTCACACATTATTATTTGGTATTTATTAAGGCTCACTCATACTCCACAGTGAAGTGACTCGCAGTGAAAGAGTTTCACCGTGGTGTGTTTTTTAAGGCTTCACCCTGGAGTATGCTTGAGCCTCATGCCAGGGCTGCATGGCCTTTGTCCCTTTGTAGCAGGGCCAGGCTGGGCCTGGGGTGCCCGGGTGGGTAGCCTTGATTCAAGGCTAGAGGGGCAAAATAAGGGCATAGCAGATGGCGCTGATAGCCACTAGCTTGGCTTTGTCCATCCATGCCCATGTGAGTGAATCCACGCTATGTGTATGGTCCAGGCCAGCTAGGCCAAACCATATAGTTTATGGGCATATGTCCTGTCCTGACTCCTGACCGCCCTGGGGTAAACATTTCCTTTCCGGTAGGTAGAAGACTATAGACAGAATTACGCAAACTCCATTCACTTCATGGGGCCAGTCCAATGGTGGCTCATCTCCATAGACTTCTATTGAGAATGGGGACAACTAAGAAGGACAAATCCTGGGCCGGAACGGCCCGGTGAACAGCGCTCGTGCGTCTCAGCTTCGGACCCATCAACATCGCAACTCTTCTATACTAGATGCCTCTGCTCTTACGAGTTCCTATGACGTCAGGGGGAGTGGCCGAACAAAGGACAGAAGAGACTCGACAATGGGAGGTTTGTAGCTCACTCTATAATGTTCTTATTTTACCATATATCTGGTTTCTTTCAGACAGATTCGTATTAGTGTTGTCATTCGGTTCAACTCTTGATCATGAAAACGACTAGCACATTGTACAATTATCCATTCATGAATCACACGTCTTGAGGTTACATAGTGTCATAAAAGTTTCTAACAACACTCCACAAAGACTGTTTGGATAGGTTAGTGATTTATCGTAGAGCTCTGGGGTCTGAACGGCGGAGCGGGGTTGGGAAGGAGCGCTTGTTTTAACCGCCGGCTACTACTAGTAGGGCGGGGCGAAGCATAGTTTTACTGAGGTTATGTTTAGGGTTAGTAACCGCATAAAGCATCATCTAACTCTAACCCCAACCTAACCCTAAACACAACCCCAATAAAACTAGGCTATGCCTAAACCTAATCCTAACCCTAAACTTAACCTCAGTAAACCTATGCCTAAACCTAACCTAACCCTAACCATAAAGACACAACCCCAATAAAACTAGGCTATGCCTAAACCTAATCCTAACCCTAAACTTAACCTCAGTAAACCTATGCCTAAACCTAACCTAACCCTAACCATAACCTCAGTAAAACTTCCTTCGCCCCGCCCTACTAGTAGTAGCCGGCGGATAAAACAAGCGCTCCTTCCCAACCCCGCTCCGCCGTTCAGACCCCAGAGCTCTACGATAAATCACTAACCGTTTGGATAGCCTTTTGACAGTTTGAATCCAATGAGGGGAAAAGAAAAAAACGGACAAGCAATGTATCGTTCTTTTAACGACATTGTACGTCGCCGTGTTTACAACTAATTCCTAGCGTAGTTATTATCACCAGAGCTGAAAACACGCCTTTTCCAACATGCCTTGCTGATGATGCTGTTCACTACGCCAACGGAACATTTCATCCATGCCCTGTAGTATAGGCCTATATGGGTAATGGACCTGGTGCATTTATATATAGCACAATTATACAAGGAGCTTTACATAGATTTCATTTCACACACACACACACACACACACACACACACACACACACACACACACACACACACACACACACACACACACACACACACATTGATGGCAGTGGAAACCATTAAGGCACAAGCCAGCACATCAGGATCAAATAGACTATATGCTATGCAAATATAAAAATTGATCAAATGTGGCCCTTTCCTTTTTGACAGACAGCTTCCGTGACCAGCTGCTTGAGGACAACAGGTTCCTCAAAGCTGACCGCAGACTGGACACAGATATAGTGGACAAACTCATCCTGCAGCTGAATAGGATCTACCCTCAGATCCTAACAGACAAGGAGGCCACCAAAGTAAGTATTAGTGAATATCAGCAGCTTTGGGTATTGCTTCTGCAATATCTCTGATGTTTTGTAGCAATGTTTTGTAGGAATTATAATCATTGAGTTCTACTGTAGAGACTAGCATTTGTATAAACTAATAAACACCATACACACCTCATCTTAAAAAAATATTGAGGAAAAATGCAGCAGACTGGTGATGAATAGTTACTTGTGAAGCGATCGGTGCGCGGTGGTCGACAGTCAGTCCCTCGGGGTACTCCGATTGGCCGGTTTGGTTAATTATGTAATGGTGGCATAAGTAAATCACCTCATAGCTAATATCATGAGTATTAGCTCACTCATCTTACGCATGAGTAGGCCATCGCCTACTTGTGCGGATCACGCAAGTTTGCACTCTGTCGAGTGCTCATCGAGTTTGCTTTTATGTCTGTGAATAGAGTAGAGAATAGAGTCGGAAAGACGCATCATCCTTTAGACGAATTCCTTTATCCATGGTAGCTTGGAAGGCTCTGGTTGTTTCCACCAGCCTTCACCCACCCCTTTACTCGATCTCCTCCAGAGGTCTCTCTTCTATACCACTCTGGTTTCCAAATATGGAGCAATTCTTTATTTCAAGCGAGCGTTGGAAGTCATAATTGTGTGGTTGTCCAGTTCAGGGACTTGGATGTGCCTACCAGTCTTCGACTAGCAGAGCTCCTGACACACCTACAGGGAAAAGGTGACGAGGCATGTCGAGAGTTCTACAGAGCACTTCATTTGCATGTTGAAGATGTGTACTTCAGCCTGCCGACACGCCTCCGTCTCAGAGGTCAGTCTACAACTCTTAATTCTTTAACCCAGGGGTTTTCAACAGGTGGTCCGGGGACCACCAGTGGTCCTTGAGAGGGTTCTAGGTGGTCCCCAGCTAAGTTGGTTAAATAGATGTAACTCTTGAGAATGTAAAAATGAAACCAAATGGACCCGCAAGGGTCCATTTGGTTTCATTTTTACACTCTCAAGAGTTAAAATATTCATCATGTGAATTAGCCAAAGTCTACACAACTAGAAGATTAATGGTGTTTGGTTTCCCAAATCCAGCCTGGAATTGTGGACAAAAGCAAAATAAATCTTTAGTTGTGGGTCTGTGGGTCTAAAATGTCATGAAATGGTGGTCCGTGGCTCAAATTCTCAATAAATGGTGGGCCCTGGTATGAAAAAGGTTGAAGACCACTGCTTTAACCCATTAAAGAAGTAGTTCACCCACCAACTACCATTACATACCCTATGAAGAATAAACTCTTGGCCTGTCTTTGCTTCAGATGCATCGACTCCACTGACACAACCAAGTCTCTACCAGCAGAGATATGTCCTGAATGACCGAGGTAAGAGGAGTGGGGAGCCATTGTTGATGCAAAGTTGTGAATAATACACAGCCAAATGGATTCCACATTATTTTTTCTCATAGACTTTGCGAAAATAATTTATATAAAGAAGATTACAGCACACACAAAGCCAAAATGGGTTGTACTTGTAACAAATATCAACACACAATCTTTTTTTTTTTTTTCAAATAATTTTTCAGAAGACAAACAAAACCAAAAGTGTTGTATCCTGCCGTTTTTTTTTTTTTTTTGCTAATTGGATGGTAATATTGTGTGTGTTATGACTTGTTGAGACCCGAGTTGTCTTTGTCTGCGGCGTAATCGTATTTATATAGATAATTTTCTAATAGTCTATGTGAAAAATGAACCAGGAAATTGAACGCTGGCAGTGTCATGAAAGGGGTGGGACTGCTCAGCTCTATAGGAGTGGTTGCAAAAATATACATTGTAACATAAAGCACATGTTCACTCCGCCATGCTCATTTGTTTCTTTTTCCAGATCCAGTTTTCTTTCTCAGCTGTTTCAGTGTTGCTGTAGGAATGGCAATATTGTATTACTACAGCGGTAAGTTTGTCTTTCTTTCTTTCTTGCCATGCTATTGTGTTGAAATCAGAGTTAGGCAACGGTCATTATAAACATTGTTACAATTAATTGTGTTCTGTTTCCCCCCTGTAGAATCTAAACTCACAGGTGGCTACAGAGCCCTTGGCATGGCAGCTCTGGGTCTGGGGAAAAAAGCTCAGGAGGTTCTCATATGGTATACAGAAAAAACCCTCACAAAACCGTGAGTGTGACCATCATTGCAGCTACTGCAGGAATATCCTCTGAATGGTACCAAGACCACGCCACCACATGAATTCAGGGCTTGAATCATGCGTCTGTACATAATTGTTTATATATTGTTATGCTTTGTTATCTGAAAAGGAACAAGAAAATGCCCTTTCAGATTTACATTTTGCACCATTTCAACATTTTTCATGTCTAGAATCTAGATAATGTTGAGATTACAGTTACAGATATAATGAGTAACTATGTAATGTTACATACTGTATAACTGTCATATCTTTAGGCGGAGATCTCTATTCATCTGGTTATGCAAGGAAACAATTTTTCATCCAATATCAAAGTCTATCAAACCAAGTAGCAACACTTTTATACATGTAATCAGTAGGCCTACACAAAGTTGAGATCTGTGTTTTGAACAGTAGCTTCAATACAGAGTACTGCAGACAACACTGCAGATTTATAAAGGTGATGATGTGAGTGATAAATGTACATAATTAAATCCTTTTAATGTATATTATTTAATGTAAACTGATGGTATACAAATGTACCAGTTTGAGCAGAAATGTACCCATTTGGGCACATTGTACTGTACATTTAGAGGTAAATTATTAGTGATACAAACTGAGAGGTTTCGTTAGAGCACGAGTGCCCTCTCCTGGACAACAAGGGTATCTACATATCACTATTAGAAGATCGTTTGCGCGGCGATTGGTTTATTTGTTTAATGCTTGTTTGTCTGTATAAACCTCGTGACTTTTGTCGAACCAAATGCAATAGTCGATAACTGCGACTTAAAGGTTTTAGACGTGTATCTACCGGGACATTACTGTAGGGACGTGATCGGCGCATACGATTGGTCCAATATGCAGTCGTCGCGCAGTGCATTGTGGGTGATTTGCGGACGGATAAAAAAAAAGTAATTATACGGTAGAAACATTAAAAAGACAATGATTATGGCCAATATTTATTTCTAAAATAACCAATGTAACAGATATTTAACAATATGATCAATGCTAGCGTCTTGAATATTCATGAAGTCCTATTGGAAACCATAAGTGTAAGTGCCTTGGAGAACGCCACCTATAAGTAGCCCGGTCCGACGCTCGTCGTTCGTGTTGTATGAAAGGAGAGAAGGTTAGCACTCCCCTTGACAAGGATGGAAGAGGTCCTAGTGGCCTTCAACACATATACGGTTAAGGCATTGCCACCTACTTCGTGGCATCTCTAACCAAGTTTTTCGATTGGTTGTTAGAGACAAGTATTTATTTGTCCAGACTTTTGTATCTGTTGTTTATGATCTACTGGTGACCGTTTTATCCTAATCTAGGCCGTGTAAGCCATGTGGGAAGAAAATACCCCACCTACAAGATGTAATTAGATTTTAAAATATCCATGACATACTGTATATGACATTGACCCCTCCTGCAATTGTATATAGTAGCCTATGTACCTGAATAGGCAGCATATAAGCTATTGTTTGTTATAAATACATATTCATATTAAGGGGATATGATTTATATTTGGGGCATATACTATGTGTTAGTGAGTCTGTATAAACGTTACGTCACATTCTGAGTATGGTATTTAAAGGTATATTCGGCGTTTCACTTAATTGAATTATTATTATTGTGTATTATTATTAATAATAATACATAATAATAGTTATTAATATCTTGCTACTAGGGGACTGTAAGTTTTCCAAATAACCCAAATCACTGAATGCTCCTTAAAGAATGCCTTAGATCATAATTAAGTGCCATGATATATGCCTGTACAATTACAATGTAGGCTATAACCAAAATAATAATAATAAAAAAACACCCATATTGTATTTTGTCGTTTTATTTACAAACTTCATTGATCACAAAATGGTAATTTACAGTGCAAACAATTATACGTATTACAAAGTTGGGCAAATAAATTGGTCCTTTAAAATTATGAAAACATTTAAAGTAAACTGAAACTTACTTCTGTAAACCGAGGTTTACACATGTCCTTCCCTCCTCCCCCAACATACTGTATACTATAATGGCCTACCGTATATATTGTTTTTGCATAGAACAAACAAAGCATGAATACACATAACTGAGGTTTGATAACTGTAAACAGTAAAAGCTTTTGACCACTAGAGTGGAGCATTGTTCAAATAAAGCTGCTTTTCGAGTAACAAGGCCACATCTAAGGCAGTAGGGTAGGATTCTTAATATAACACTGAAGGCCTTGAGCTATGTAGACACATACACATGCTATACTACACACATTGGTCCAAAGTACAAACCTCAATGAATTGATTTGTAATAGTCAAGTGCTTTGGGAATCAGCTGTGATGATGATTACAAAAGAATACAAAAAGTATATTTAGGAGGTTCAGAGAAACTCAAACTGGAACTGAAGCCGAGCAGAGTTTTTAAGGCATTCATCAAGATGGTAGGCTAGTTGAATGCTTAACGATATGTAGACAATGAAAGGCGTTAAATAAATTTCATCATCTTACCATGTATACAAGTTCTCATGGAGGTAATCAAATTGATCTTATAAAAACAAAAATAAAGCTTGCACAACCACTGAAATCAGACAATTCAATAATGATAACATTCTGCACACTCTGATGGTCTCATTCTGAATACAAAGCTCTGGACTGGTAGACCTTTATGCCACTGTATGTAGATTATTATTTTAGGGTTAAAATATCTTTACATAACATTACATACAAAACTGACCAATAGTGTATCTGTATGTAGTGGTGTAGTGGTATCAGGAGAACTGTGTATACACACATTTTGAAAAAAAAAAAAAAAAGAGCACATATTTTTGGCAGATGAGGGGAATAAAAAGTGCTCTTTGATCAGGGTGATAAAAATTGTATTTGTGACTATTGTCACAGGCCAGTGACAATTTTTAACCCTTGCTATGTATTATCTATAGCACAAAGCACAAATAAAGGCTCATAATATACAGTATATTAGGATAACGTATGTAAAAGGTATGTCTTAGCCTATACTGGATATCATGACTGAAAAATGTATTGTATGTAATTTGTGTAAAGACTAAAGAGGTAGTGATATTATGTGCTCATCTGCATGAAGAATGTTGTCTACTCTTTAAAATAGTAACTTAGGTTTGTCTCCCAAAGTGCAAAGAGCAGCACCAAGAAATATTTAAAAAGCTTTAACAAGAACCACTTCATCTTAACAAGACTATTTAAGCATGACAATGATGACGATATACATACATAGTAATTACCAAATATAATATAATATCGTCACCATAAAAGAAACAGAAATCTTTTAACAAAACACAGGATCTATGTTTACAAAATAAAATAAAATGTAAATTATCATCATACTCCTGTTTCAAAGCAGTAGTTAACATTGTTTTGTAGACTTTCTTGTTGCTTCAAATATACCAATAATATTTGGGATTCTCAGGCCAAAGAGGTGTGTATATGTGTGCGTGCATGCGTGCATGTGTATTTCTATGGGAAGAAAAATGGAAAAGCAAATTAATGTTTTTCCTGTGATTTTTACACAGTAAAATAATGCAACACAGTCCCAATAATCCAGCATACTGTATACCGGTAAGTATTTAAACAGTTTCAAAAAATAATTTAGATTTTTGACAACACTAACTGGTAGCTGTATGGTATACACACACAGTACCCACTAAAAACAGTGGGTGGGCACAGAGCATATTATTGCTGCATACTCTCCACTACACCACTGCCCTTTTGCAAAATTAGGTCAGCTAGTAAATTAAAGTAAACCATGAAAGGACTTGATGGGCACACCTGAATGTCAGAACCGGAGACTTGAGGGAGCATGGATTCGTCAGGATCACAGTATCACAAAATAACAAAATTTGTGCCTATTACTTGAAGACACAAAAGTTGTCCAAAAATGGCGCTCAGAATGTATGAAGATGAATTGTCTACATACAACAATGGCCTATACACTGATCACCACCTGCTTAAAATGTTGATCAGAAGACCGAGGGGGTCACTGAGGAACAGTCGGTCATGCGTTGGAAGGAGGCCGCTGTGTGCCAAAGGCTGTGATGAAGACGTTGACGACAACTATGATGAAAACAAATGCTGTGGCGACATTCTCCATGATATTAAGCCTGTAGTGCATGCTCTCGTCATTCAAGTTCCACTTCACTTTAGGGGAAAAAGACAAATGGAAATCAAGAGTCAAATTCAGCTTTAATAGTCACTATTGCCCTCAATGTCTCCAAAAGAGACAGAAGAGGGCGATACAGTTTCCCGAATATTAGTATTTAACATTTCTAGCTAGCTTATTCTTCAGTTCTGTAAAGCAACTTTGAGTACCTTGAAAGCTGCTATATACCTTTGTAAATTGTATGTATTGTATGTATCTACTGTACTGTAGTATTATTATTATTATTATTATTATTAGACAGATTATTTTATTAGACAAATTATTCCTCCAAATCTGAATTGTAGCATAAATGAACAGCATGTTGTTGGCATGTATTTCCCTCAGGTGAATATCTGTCATGATAATTCAATTACATTATATGCATCACTAGTCCAGAGAAGAAAGATGTGAGAACCAGGTAGAGATGGACAGGTTTTGCATGTTTCATGCACCACCTTAAGCTGACATACAGTACAAATAGTATGTCAACAACATGAAATCGGACTGTAATTACAACCTGTTCCTCTTTGCCAATATCGCAACTCTGCTAGTCTTTCACCATGACCAACTAGAGGTAGTAGTATTTGAAATGTATACTTTTGTTGCCTTGGCAAAACAGTAGATACTTTTTAATTCTAAATTAGAGGTCTCCTGGGTTCACATTGGTACCTTGAAGTTACAGCCTTTGGAAGAATTTATTAAACTGCACATTAGACAATAATCTATCCGGCAAGAGTATGGTGCTAAAATAAGAGCTGGCAGTTGAAATGTTCAAAGCTGTTTTGATTATACCTGCAGATCCTGGTACAATAGCGTCCCTAAAATCCTAAATACAATAAACTGCATAAATCCCAAGATAAATAATTAGGTTGATCCTTAAAATCCATTACAGAACTCATATCCACTCTGCTAATCTTCCCAGTAAACACAATCAGGACCGTGAGGAATTAGTGATATCTTGATTGTGGCCAGATCAAGGCCTTAAATCAATCATAACAATCATAACTAGTCAGATCTGGCACAAAACAGCTTAGCTATTGCTTTACTATATCAATTTGTGAAGACGTCCTGGAAATGACGTAAAGATCATCCCATATGGGCTGTGATTTGGCCTAGTGCTAAACGTCACCAGAGGACGTCATCATCACGTCACTGGAGGACTCCGGTGACGTTCAAGACTAGGCCAAATCACAGCCCATATATGGGGATGGTCATTTCCAGGACATCTTAAGTTCATATAATAAAGCTATCGCTAAGCTATTCTGGGCCAGTTTTGTCTAGTTATGATTGAAGTTAGTCTGGTCCCCCAATCTGACTCTCTTTGATTCATCCAGGCACGTTCGTTTTTAGTGGTTGTTGAAATCACGTGATATTCTGGGACAGATTTGACTAGTCTCGGATTGCCTTGAACTGGCCACAACCAAGACGTCACTAGTACGTTGCCAGTCCTGGCTGTGTTTGCTGGGTTATAATAAGCCTTGAATAGTGGTACATAGTGGTACAAATCTCAGAACAGTGAGAAACACTTCATCCTTTCTTTCCTAAATCTACCGTTATTCTGTTCTCTTAATCTTCTAAATTATATTAAACTAATTGATTGTAAATACAAATTATGGGAAAATTTGCTAATAATGGTGACTCTGTCCCTTCTTGAGATTCAGAAAACATTTCTATGGAGGTATTTGACATCAAATACCTTGACGTGAATGGGTTACCTGCAAACATCAATTCAATAGTAGTAGTATTCTTAGCCTCAAGTCTACTAAAGTGATTAGTTTAGAGGACCTGATTTTTCACTGCATTTATTCCTAGGGGTGGGCAAAAAAATGTATACGCAATATATCGCAAATCCTAAATATCAATATCGCATCGTGAGGTCCCACTCCCTACTTATTCCCCTTTCTAGCACGCTTTTTTTTTTAAATGGCCCACATTTGATAATATGATAATAGTTTAGGGCTAAATGCACACCAAAACAACATGCACTACACATGCATTACAACTGTTTTATGTAGCCTCCAACGGAATAACAATTGTCATTTATTGAAATCGCAGTGTCAAATGTAATGAACTCAGGCATGAACAGGCCTGTACAAGACTATCAGCATTATCTTTCATTATGAGAATCATGAGAATCAGATAACAGTCGTAAGGCTTACAGCTTTAGAACACAGTTGTTCTATAACAAAACAGTCAACTACAATCCGCATGTCCCTCTAAATAGTGAAATCTAAACAGTTGCCTTGTCCCATCTGGTGATGTCTCTTAGAAACACAGATGTGTCTTCGGATTATGGGAACGAGGTAAACATGTCACTTGTAAACATCTTACAAGTTTTGTTTTTTACTGACAACAAGGAACAAAATGCTACACATCACAACTTAAAACACTGCAAAATCGCTCTATGAACACACAAGAAAGAACAAGGTTCTTCCTATCAGCAAGCATTTTAGCGTGGCATCCCTGGCATGTTCCATTAGATTAGACCTTCTGTCTAGTTCTTTCTGTTGTTACTGTAGTGTATGTTATGGCAGAGCAAGCCAGAACACAAGTATTTGATTGTATTATATAATACACATGGCAATAAAGTTGAACAGAACTGTTATGAACAGAATCTTTCAGGGTTTCTCCCCCCGGTCCCCGCCTCTCACTATGACTCAATCCCCAATCTATCTTGATGTTAGAATAGAGAACAGAGGAAATTGGAAACAGCTGAAAGCAGAGGGAAGGGAAACGACAAACAACTCTTGAACTGTCTCATTGGGTCCTCACACTAAATGGCACTCTCTGTCAGAAAAAAATCACATCCGTGTGAAGTGAAGTGGTGCGACTATGTGTGGTGGACCCCCAAGCTTGCGAACCCACAAGAATGCACCAGGCGTGCTGGGACGTCTGTTCTGAGTATTATTTGGGCCGAGCCTTCAGCCTTCATGTATTCCTACACTGACGTGCTGCTGTTGTTGGATAGTAGACTATAGACAGAGCTGTGACACTGAGGAGCTAGGGGGACGGATGTGTGGCAACAGTATGGAGACAAACACATAATTGACAAACTCACACATCAGGAATTTGAGTGGTTATTGGAACCACTTCAGACAATGTGGACACAGGATAAGAGAACACTCTATGAAACGAATTAGCATGGGCTTGACCCAGAAACATTGACCACAGCAACAGCTTATTTACAAGAAGATTTAGGTTTTTAAGGTGCCATGTCATAATTGTGGCCTCCTATTGTTCTGAATTTACTAACCCTGTCTCTAACGCTCACCCTCACCATAACCGTGAGCACGTCGCATGGATACGGAGCTTAACACAAGGCGGCCTACCCGGCCACACTGATAGTGGATTTCCAGCACATATTCAGATTAATGGGACTTCTGATCTACGGGAATTCGGATTTTAGTTCAGTCCCCATTTTTAATGGGCTTGAGAATTTGTTTTAGGATAGTGCCTGAGATTAAATATTACATTATTAGTTACTATCATGGCATTACTGTGTTAACTATTTTTGGCAGATGAAGTAATACGTTTCCAACTGAAATAATACATAAACAGCACGACACATCAGATGAATATATTTATAAATCACATGAATGTCTTGATATCATTGCTGCTGAGTCACACATATATCATACCAGTGATCAGTAAAAGCCATGTGACAGACGGTCAAGTTATCAAAGTAGACATTAATCAGTTACATTTTGCATAATGTCATAGGAGAAAGCACAATGCTTAGATCCAGCTACTGACAAAGGCAGAGGCCAAGTATTCCATGAGGGCAATTACATTTAGTGCTCCAATAAAACAGACAGAAAACAGACACTGTTTTCTTTTTTTCCTGTATTGTTTTGCTTTTTTACTGTACTGTATTGAATTAATTTTAGTTATTTTATATGGAGCAATCCAGCACCAGGTTGAACTATAAAACTATTTGGGGGCGAGACCAACCAACTATGTGAGCTTGTTGAATGACCACTGCATTTTAGGTATTTTTGGAAAAAAAAAAGAAAAAAAAAGGCTGAACTCTTTATTTAGTGGCAAGCAAAACAATTCATAATGTATGATAGATTAAGCTTTAGTCTTAACTATTAAATATGGTGACTCAGCATTTCGGGAAAAAAGTATTGTGCTGAATGTGCTTCGTTGAGTACCATCTTTTATCGCCATTTCGTCCCCCATCTAGAACTGGGACACTAGGGTTCAGGTTTGTGGTTAATTTCCCTGCTTGACTTCACCATACTCACCAATAAAGATCAACAGTACTCCTACCACCACCTGAAGGATGAGGGAGATGCTGATGAGTGTGATGAGGGGAACATAGAATGTAAACTCTGGTCCTTGCTCCAGCACAGCCTTCAGCTGGGACGCGTTGGCCATCAGCAGGGCTACATCTAACATGCTCTCAGCTGCACTCTTCTTATTGGCATAATGGTTCATGTTCAGTGGTCCTCGTTGACCCCGCCAGCGGCCCGGCCGTGGTGGAACCTGAGTAGAAACACTGTTGTCAGTACAAAAAAACGCACTAAAAAACAACAGTGACATTTTAGGGGAAGTTTGGTGGAAGTGAGAGTTGTATCCTGTGACCTCGACCTGCACAATCCGTTTTTAGACTGATCTCTTTTTTAAAAGGGAATAAGGAGAAGGAATAGAAAGTGTTTAGTCTTCTTCTTAGCCGGCAAAACAAAAATATGATGCCTTTGCATCCCATTTAGCTAGCCGACAAATACTGTTTAAATGGAAGGAAGAACTCCCATCGACCTTTAAATCATGGGTTAATGACTTCTACATCATCTGACATTGGAAAAACTTTCCACAAGAGGGTATGCTAGTAGTGCTTTCAATTTTTAAACCATTTGGCAACCTTTTTTAACATATATCAAGAGGATGAACGTGGCTGACATCAACAATCCTTAATACCTCAAAATACTGACTATTTGTGCTACTATACGCTATTTGTATTAATGTAATTACTATTATATCTTATATTTTTTATGTGTTTTTTTATTTTATTATTTTTATTTATGGAAATATGGACTTAATCATTGTACTTCTGACCATTTTGACTGATGAACTGAAATTCAATAAAGAAACTCACTTTCTTAAAAAAAAAAGAAAGTGTTTAGTGTTACAATTTGTTACAAGTGCACCAGCAACAATGAATCAATTAATCATAACTGAATTGATTATTCAGTTGTTGTCAACTAATTTAGTCATTGAATAGACGAATGGGCAACTAATCACTGGAGTTAACTAAACTCTAAAGTAAAGAGGAGTGGGACATCTCTCTTTCTTTACAAATCTCTAGTTGCACATGCACAGTAGCAACTACCAAGCAAAATATGTCCCAGTATAGTATCAAGAACAAAACATACTGTATGGACTGAATATTGACTAAATTATTATTTTTCTTAGTTAGAACATGTCTAAAATATACTATATATTAAAATATATTAGCAATCCTTTAAATAAATGGTTATGAAAATAATCGTTAGTTGCAGCCATTCTTACAAGAATCCAATGTTTCACATAGTGGCCAACCCCTTCTGGAAGGCCTATTTCTATTTGACCTGTAGTCACCAAGGTCAGAAGGGAAGTTCCCACCCATATGGAGTGACAGGGAGAGGAAACAGAATGGAAAATGTATTGCAAAGATTCTTGGCAGTGTGCTGACACTGTGATGGTGCTAAAAATGTAGCGGTGTAGAAGAGCAATGAGAGCAGGGACGGATCTCATGTGATACTCACTTGTAAACACACAAATCTACACAATAGATATTTGTCTTATGTGCTTCCTTTCACTGAAGTGATGGAAAAGCTGAGGCAATTTCTGTTCCAAAACTATGATAAATATGTTAGATCACGCAAATGCCTAAAAGACAAATATTACCAAACCTTACATCACACATTAAAACCCAAACATTACCAAGACCACATTCTCATTTTTTTCCAGAGTAAAGCAGAGCACTGTAAAATGTTTCTTTTGGGTGGAGCTCAGTCTAACTCTCTAACAAGGACAGCCTTGTGCCCCAGGTTGGCATCATGTAATACTGAGGTTCAACTGTGCATGCTTTCCTCTCAATCTTTGACAAGCCGCCAGACCAAAAGTAGAGAAAGATGTCCTTGTGGTTGACCAACAGGTGGAGTGAAATTTGCAGTATTCATTTTACTCTAAGAGGGTATAAATGAGACATATTTGTACAGTTTTAAAAATTTGTGATCTTTGAGTTTGAACTGCAATTCATTTTATTTGTGAATGTGATCATATTGATTCAGACATGCTAGTTGTTTAATGCCATCCAGTAATACATAATATGTCAATAACAAGCTTTGAGCACAATGTGGATTGCCCCTTCATGCGCAAGACACATGCTGTTTAAAATAAACAATGAGAAGAATGAACAAACACAGTCGAGTTAGAACAATAATGAGTAGTTATTCGCTGCCATAACTATGGACCGCCCATGGAAAACTAAGCAAACGAAAAGGGGTTTATTTTAAACCCACATGGGAGGTCAGTTTTGTATTGATGTTGCCTTTTTGCTTTTAATCGTGAAATACTCCATCTACAAGCTGTCTTGTCTAGGTCTTTCAGTTCACATATTCCCCAGCTGGATCTCATTTGCAAACAGCCCCCACCTATGTAAATGTTAATACACTTTCACAATCACAAACTCCTTGTTGGATTGTTGTTTAGTGTTTGTAATTGTGATGTCTTACTCTGTTTATTAAAACTCTAAACTCTGTTTAACTCTACCTGCCCTGCTGTTCTCGTCACACCAGTACATAGCTGATTTTCCCCCGCAGGATCAAGGGTGAGATGTGTTTATGGCTTCAATGATGGCGTCTTTGGAGAAAAATCCGGCTAAGAAGGGGGTGCCTGTGAGGGCAAGGCTTCCAGTCTATGCTAATTCTATCTAGTAATTTGTTTGATACAAATACTTTTGTTTTGTATCACTGTTTGTATTACTATTATATTAGCCAATTGCATTGCCAATACATTTATAATTTTCCACTATTAAATTTCACATAAAATTACAAGGTTTAATTATTCATAACCATGTGGTCTGGGGTTTGTATTTTTTTTGTTTGTATACATTATAGACAGGTATACACACAGTATAAGCACACACATGCTATGTGTGTAGGCCTTGGCCTGACAGTGTTTCATGTGTTCAAGTTCCGTTCATGCCAAGCTTTACTACATGTCTCTCCCCTTCTCTCCCTCTATCCCAGCAATCTTCACTTCATACTATCAACAAAGGCAGAAAAGACAAAAACACAAATCGCATGAATATATAATAAAAATAAAAAAACGGACTTGAATAGTCTGTGTCTGTGTCCATGTGGATTGGATTATTTGAGTCGTTCGGGAGATGTAAACAGTTAAAACAGTTGACCTTTGCTTACTGGAGTGGGAACGTTCTTCTCTCATCGAAACAGCACTTCTACACTTCTAGTCACCTGATTTAATTTCCCACTCATTAGTCTCAGTATATCCCTAAGCTCAAAACACAGTTTACTGCCTGTTTTGTTTGCCAGTCACTTCCCATCTAGATAATCTGTTTTCTGTCTAATCTCCCGTGTTCTGATATCTGGATCCCAGATTGTCGCACTAGATTTACCCATACTCTTTCCATCTGTGAGCCTGATCAGAGAGATCACCTGCTCTTTGGATCTGGACCATTTCCCTTACCACTTCAAACTGAATCACTGAAACTGTCCTGTTGTTGTCCTGAGTCTGACCCCCTCCTCACCCTTTCCTTTGACCATAACTTCAGCCTAACCCACATCTCTACCGGCTCAAATGGCAGGCTAGAACATGGCCTCAGCAGGTATCCCTAACAATGCCCCTCAGAACCTGTCTGACTTGGGTATGTGGGTTGCCTTTCTGGGAAGACATGCCAGACATGGGAACTCTCAAGCTTTGACTGCCATCAGACAGGATGGAGTCACTTGGTGTGATCAATAAAGGAGCAAAAAAAGCAATGTCAGGCATCTTAAAACCGGACGGCATGATGCAGTGTGATGAACAAGCAGGATTTGGCAAACAGTATACAGAGCAGACCAGAGCTAGAACTAGTATAAACTTCACTGACTTCCAGAAGGCTTTCGATAGCATTCACCATGAAACCTGGGAAAGATCCTTCTAAGTCAGGGCTCAGGGTATTCAACTTAGTTGACTGAATGGCACAATCTTCACATAATATCTTTGTATTATAAATCCTAATACTTTCTGTATGCATCTATGAAATCATTATATATATATATATATATATATATATATATATATATATATATATATATATATATATATATATATATATATATATATATATATATATATATATATATATATATATATATATATATATATATATATATATGTGGGCCATTGTGAAGGATTTGTGTGGCCCATGCCTGGCCACTTCCCAACCAATGACCAATGCTAAGCTGCCTTCATTCCATTGTAGGCTTTGGGGAATTATCAATGAAAACAGGAGGGGGTTGGGATTTCTGTCAACAAGAGGGTATTATTTACCACGTTGCTATGACTACGGTGAAATTTCAAGCATTTGCATTGGTATTCTACAGAGCCATTTGACCAATTGATTAGGTACATGTATACCCTTAAAAATGAAAGGCACACACTGCCATGCATAGCGTTAGGCTATAATTGTCTTTCAGGAAGCTAGCCAGGGGAGCTACACCAACACTCCCCCTCGTAACGTACTGTACTGGTACTGGACTGAAGCAGAAAGTTAAGTTACCTTGTAACTTTTGGTCAAACATTCACAATATCATTGAATAGTCCAATTTACTAACTTAAATCGACCAAGCCCGACTTTTATCCCGAACCTATAAGGCAAAAAATAAGGGAAAAATAGAGTCTAACAATAATTTCAGTTTAATACACCGTTATATACATATATATGGTTATACTTATTAAGTGATAACGCGTGGTTCGAATAGTCATGATCAAATAGTGAAGAGGATGGCTGAACTGCAGGAGAGGCTGATATAGTCGTAGGTTTTCATCATTTTGTCGCATGTTAGCAACGGGCAATTACGTGAGACGTTGACTTTAAACCCCCGATAGGAACATGAATTAGTCAATGAAATGCGCATTGGGCACCGTGCCCTTTGTAACTGGATCGGTCGGTGTGGTGTGGTTCGGTCGGTGCTGCTGTCTGATCTTACCTCGCCGTCGTCTCTGTCAGCATCGCCGTTCATTTCCAGGTTTTCAGATGCCATCTTTCGTTTACAGTTCAAAACTTCAAATGCAATGTGCGTGAATGCCGCCAAAGATCTGCAGTGTATGCGAGTGGGTCTGTCGACGGTCCAGTGGGCAATGTTGCTGTGACAAGAGAGGAGGCTGTATCATAACTACCGCCCCTCAAACATGGGGGACGTTTGTCCTAATCGGGATGCATGTAGCCTATTGCTGTACAGTGTACACGTCCTTGTATTGAAGGTATTGCAAATTTGTAGGCCAGTAGTAGTAGCTACGGGGTTTTTGTCAATACATTTTTAATAATACATTAATAAAACTGGACGGCATTAATACATTACATATTAATATCTGTGTGTTTACCGTTCCCACCCGAAGAGCACAGCGTACTGTCAGGCTAATTAGTACCACCTTGTGTAAGTTTTTGGGATAGCAACTTCTATTCATTCCATTCACGTGTGTGCAAGATTGAGGTTGAACTAGTCCAGCCTCTTACTGCACTTTTTAGGTTGACAGGTTCACTGAAAAAATGTGGTGGAAATTAATGATCACATCACATGTGAATCCCTTGACTCTAGCCTACTCCCAAAGGGCACCTACAATTCAGAGCTGGCTTCCATAAAACAAAATAAAAATATTATTACCCCACCCACCCCCTTTCCCATCTTTGTATATTTATTGTTTCCCTTCTACAAAAACTATGAATTTATAAATCAAAGTCACTAGGATTTGCTGCTTCTATTACAGAAATAGGCTAATTGTGTAGCCTATGTCTCTTCGAATGTCTTGTTTACAATAATGGCCATGATATGTTGGCATTATTATTGGCATCATTATAAGTGTAGGCCAGTGTTGGGACATGTGCACTACATAACTTAATATATTACATAATATATTACGAAAATGCAGTAACTTGTAATATAAATATATTACTTTAAAAAATCTTAAAAAAAAATCTAGTATATTATACTTTTCTTTCTGAATTACTGCATTACTTTCAATATTACTTTCTGTCCAACTGTCTCGTTGCAAGTGTTCTTGTGAAATTATCTTGACAACTGCAGAACTGAAATAATTACTTATTTTCTATCATTTGTCATCAAATTATTTATTCAGGAGTGACTATTTTCAAGTTGATTTCATATGGATTTGTCCAGATAGCCAAGTGTGCTTGCTTTATTGTAGGTATGCCACTGCCCTACGCACTATTTGATTAATAGTGACACTAAATATTTAATTATAAATTTTGTAAAAAGTTTTTTTTTAAAGTAATATGTAATAGTAATACTAATATATTACACTTGCTCAGACAGTAATATTGTAATATAATATATTGCTTTAAAATGAAGGTAATAAGTAATAAGTAATGTATTAACAAGGTAAAGTAATATTCCCAACACTGATTATAAGTGTAGGCTATTCTTAACTGGTGTCCAATCCCATTTTTAGTACTGTAAACCTCCAAGCTGTTATCAGTTTTGTTGCAGTGTGTACTTGTACTGCATGTAATTCTGCATTTCATCCATTCATTCATCCACTTGCCCAAATGTTCTCAAGTGTGCTGACCTCATTACATTTATGATGACAATCTATGGCTGTTTTTAGCCCACAGAGCATTGCTTGGAATTGATTCTGAATCATGAAAACCCTCGGTTTGACCTGTCACAAAGCAGAATGAAATTTAGGTAATTTGCCTTGTTTTGCCTCCCCATGTTATTGATGGAGGCGATATGGATTTGGAGCTCTAATTAATTTTTCCTGTATAGGGCTCCTAGGCTAAAATTCAATAACTGACCCTAACAAACCATCATGCAAAACATTACACTTTTATCTGCAATTATATCATATTTGACTAACAGACCAGACTTATAGCCAGGGTTTTCAGGTCATTTGCAACTGATTGTGAATGAGGGACCAACACCCTGACTTCAAATAAACTTGGGGACCACTGTTGAGCAGTGTTGGGCAGTAACTAATTAAATATTACATATTACTGTAATATCATTACCTTTTCCAGCATAAGTAAAATAAAGATATTACTCTGCCAAAATATGTAATAAGTAATATGTTAATCTTGCCAAAACATGCCTCTTTACTTTTGGCTTGTTGTTGCATGTGAAAATAGAACAGATTTACAAGCTATCAACACATAACAACAGAGGTGCACTGTAGTTTGTAGATCCTAATCCACCGTAGCATTCTGCACACATGACATACACCACAAGTTATCGCAGTTGTCGCAAGTTGTCTCTAAACAGATTTTTTTTTTGTTTTGTACATCTCTATTCCTTCGTGGGTAGGAGAGAGGGACTTGAGAAAGTAATATTGTAATATGGAATACATTATTATTTGTTTAAAGTAATAAGTAAAGTAATATTATTACTTTTTCTAAGGGGTCATAAGTAAACATATTACTCTGCTAAGTAATATTTCCCAACACTGCTGTTGAGTGGGGATATGGGCTAAGATGATTGCTTTTGTAAATTGGAAATTCAAATAAATAACACTTTCATAGCAAGTGTTGCAAATTTAACACTTGTATATGTTATGTATCCCATACACAATTAATTTATAGATTAGATAATTGGCTTAAATGCACCCCACTATACAACCCACTGTTTCACAATAACAGTTCATGGACTGTATTCATTTCCTAATAATTATGTCTCAACCAGACAATCAAGTGCACCTCCCTCTCTTGAGTTTCTAATTCCCTTTTCTGTTGAATTTTAACTCCCAACTTCTCAATAAATGACTAGATGGTCATCATAGGTCACCAGTTCACGCATCAAGCACTTTGTAACTAAATGTTTGTAAAGGTGCTATATAAATAAAATTCAGTTATTCATTGAATGAATGAATGAATGAATGAATGAATGAAATTGAACATAGGTCACCCGTCCACTACATGGATGGCCATTATCACACATTAAATACTTTGTAACTACTGTATGGAAAGGTGCTATTAGGCTTCTGTGCTGATAGGGCTTTGGCTGAGACCACGCACACACACACACACACACACACACACACACACACACACACACACACATACAGTATATATACAGTGTGTGTGTGTGTGTGTGTGTGTGTGTGTGTGTGTGTGTGTGTGTGTGTGTGTGTGTGTGTGTGTGTGTGTGTGTGTGTGTGTGTGTGTGTGTGTGTGTGTGTGTGTGTGTGTGTGTGTGTGTGTGTGTGTGTGTGCGTGGTCTCAGCCAAAGCCCTATCAGCACAGAATCTAACTCCTGGCCTTCTCTATACCTTCTATGTAGGCCTATGTATGAATGAATGTAATTTGTATTAACAACTTAGAGATTTACAGTGCCAATAACAGCTACAACAAAACTGATACTATTACTGTAACTGTTAGTGGATGGTATTAGTAAGCATTACACTTGTGGGCCACCAAGTACATTTCATCAAGAAATTTAGAGACATGCAAATATTCCCTTCTATAAAGCCAAAAGCAGCCAATCATAGTAGAGGTAAAAGGGAAAAGCTTTTTATTTTATTTTACGGAGGCCAGTCGCCAGTTTTGAATTGCAGGCATATAGGTGCCCTATGAGCAGCACCTGGCTCTCCCTATGAGAGTGATTTTGAAGGCGTCAAGGGATTTGCATGTTGTAATGACTGATGGTAGGTCTTACCACATTCTGAGTGCCAAATCTGGGTTGTACATTTGTTTGTTAAACTCCCTCTGGTATTGTGGGAGTAGACTCAAAAATTTGGACAGGAAAATGGGTATCTTGTAGAGTTAGCTAGACCATACCCATTGCAAGATGCTGTACTCTGTCATCAACCCTAAGACATTCCAGCCTGTCAAAATGGGAGGGGTGAGGTGCGTGTCTGAGGGAATGTCTGAAGCCTTGATTGTTTTAAGAACCTTTGACTTGAGGTGCTGTTACCGGTACCAGCTGGGTGCATTGCATAGTCAAACCTTGTGCAAGGTGTTTTTGTTAACCAGCAATTAATGGGAATCTTGCTTTTTTATTACGTGGCTGGTGATTTTATCACCAGAAACATGTGCCTCCATGATGGAACCTATGGGTAAATTCGCGCGCGCGCGCGCGCGCACACACACACACACACACACACACACACACACACACACACACACACACACACACACACACACACACACACACTAGTAATGTTGTGATTTAATCACAACATTACTAGTGTGTGTGTGTGTGTGTGTGTGTGTGTGTGTGTGTGTGTGTGTGTGTGTGTGTGTGTGTGTGTGTGTGTGTGTGCGCGCGCGCGCGCGCGCGCGAAATTACCCATAGGTAATTTCGCAATGTAACAAACTATAGTAGTTTGTTACATTGTGTTCCTGCCTGTGCTAGTAATACTAGCACAGGCAGGAACACAATGTAACAAACTACTATAATCTGTCAAGGGAAGACTGAACACAGGAGGGCTTGCCTTAAATAGACACTAACTAGACACAGTTGAAACATGACTACAAACAACACATGATTGGCTGAGACTGAGCTGGGAACAGGTGAAATACAATTGCAGTAACAAAGTGGTGAGACAAGCAAGGCAGGCACTGGCAAACGACAGGAAACACTAGGAACAGAGCTACAAAATAAGGTAGGCTACACACAACACAGTTCGTGACACGCACGCACGCACACACAATTCTCTATAGCCATCTAGTGGTCATTCAGTGCACTTGTCATGTCTTTTCACTGACTACTGTAGTGTCTAGTCAGTCAGGTGTTTTTCACCACAATGGAAGGTGCAAATGTTTGTTGAGGGTTAGGTTAGGCTATGGTTACACCCTGCGGATGGCTGTGCGCGGTAGTTATAGTCCATCCAGCCCCTTGTTTTGAAAGTTTATGTGATAAGTGACTTGAATTTCTTCTCTGTGGATTTAATAGCCTAATGCTATTTTGAAATATCTTGTTTTGTAAAAGTATCAGTCAATTAATCATCTTGATATCCAGTTTCAGTATACTGCAAATGCATAATGCATTTGTCTTCTGCTTCTTTGTATAACCGCCGCGTCACGGTATGGGCGGACGAGCAGGTGTTGTAATTATCCCATGACAACCCAGGATAGTGAGGATAGTGGGTACCGCCTGAAAACGTGCACACTTATTGGATACGTGTTGTTGCTAGGGGCGTGGTTGGATTGCAACTGAGCGCTGAAACGATCCTCCTGCCCTGCCAAACCGTGCTTGTTATATTATGAAGAAGTGACATTTGACGTGAGGAAGACAACATTATTGGAGAGATGCCCTGTGTGCTGCTCAGCCTCCTCCAGACCAGAGTCCACACTGAAGTCTCTGTGCCGCAGTGAGCACAATAATCTGATAAGCTTCAGTTGCAGCAGCAAGACGCTCAACAGAAACCAAGTAGAGGAAGACAGGCTGAATGTAGCCTATAGTTAAGGGAACGATGCAGACATATGGAGGTCACACATCTCAGAGTTGATTCTCTTTTCTTCTTTTTTGCATCCAGAGACTGCATGGAATAATGCTTACATCGGATGGCAGCTGCGCATTTGGCAGTCCCGTGATCAACGTTCTGGGGGATTAGTAGGCATCCTGGTATAGCAGGGATTGGTCTGCGAAACGCATCACATTGTCATATGGAACCTAGTAAACAGTGTGTATCATATAGGCGTATAGGTTAAAGTGGCAATGACATCGATTTGAGACCATCTTGAAGAGCAACGCGGCGCGCGCTGCAGCAGCCAAGTGGATTGACGCGTAACAGGGATCAAGGAAGGTCCGAAGGAACGACCCATGTGACCGTCTAAAATGTGTTTGTGTTTTGTAATTTGAGATGTCCTTAACATAATAATCGGGGACTGCATAACAAGGCCTGCTGTCCATGCTGGCAAAGTGCGTCATCGCATGTGAGTGCTGCAGGTAGGCACCACGCTCTCCTCCTGCTGTGGGAGGGGATGTTGATCGTCTTCTCTGAAGAATATGTCACCGGTGAGTGTTTAAGCGTTTACGGGGGATGGATTCGGGAGAGGACTCGGGTTCAGATCCGCCACTGGGATCCACATTTTCATCCGTACCTAATATCCTAGAGCTCAAAGCGAGCGCGTGCAGGCCTATCTATGAGAACGGGGCAGACCATGACTTGATGATAGAGAATGCAACCCTACGAGGAGCCAGCGATCCCAGCGCCGGACCCTTCCCCTCGAGCGATTACCAGGGGATGGTCCGGCGACGGTTTATCCGCCGAAGTTTGTGGTTTTCGGACGCGGACGAGCAATCCATGGATAGCCCGGAGTGCGTCAACGACAACAGCAGCAGCCCCACTGTGGTTAGCATTCACCTGCGCACGATCGTGGATCGAACCCGCTCCAGAGCTCTCGGGGATGTCTTTCGAGAGAACTCGAGCACGGACAGCGAAGCGGGTCGGCAAGAGAAAGACAGTAGCGCCACGGAGAGCGTGAGCGCGGACGAGGAGAAAGACAGCAGATGCACAGAAACACAGCACAAGACGGATGGACCGTCGTCTGATGTCACCGGGAAGGCTGGAAGTGATGAGAACGAGGAGGAGGCAGGGATGAAGGCGGTGTCCACCTCGCCCGGGGGTCGCTTTCTCAAGTTTGACATTGAGCTCGGAAGAGGGTCTTTTAAAACTGTCTATAAAGGTCTTGACACCGACACGTGGGTCGAAGTAGCATGGTGCGAACTGCAGGTGGGTTAAGTGCCAGTAAAATATTACAAAGTGCATCAGAATGCCAATATAGCCTACATCCCTCATACACCCAGTACACAAACACAAAGGCCTAGCTATTATAATGTTACACATTTATGATAAGTCGTAAGGACACTGTCCAGTTGACTCTATAGCCTACCCTGGCCTATATGTCTACTTGTCTACTTGTGGCATACAGTGTATGTCTACTTGTTGTGCAGACAATGCAATCTCTCTCTCTCTCTCTCTCTCTCTCTCTCTCTCTCTCTCTCTCTCTCTCTCTCTCTCTCTCTCTCTCAGTTCCAGAGTAGGTGGTCCATGTGTTATCAGTAGCATAACATACACTGGTCCTCTTTGCAGTGGGGGTGTTAGTGTTACTGTTACCACACACAACACAAAACAAAACACTTAATTTTCTGTGGGAGAATGAGAATACATATGGTCAATGAAGAGGTGAACGATTTAATCGTTTTTTATCCATAGTGTTCCCCCTCATAATCCACAGAATGTTATAGCCTATCAAATACATTTTACAAATTTGCTTGTTTACTAAAATGCTTTAGATCTAGGCGACAGGGAAAACTGCATCTTGTACTTTGAGCTTTCAAATGCAGGGACCAGTTGAATTGCTTTGAAGGTAAATACATTATAAAGCTATGCTCCCTATAAATACTTAATCTACATGTTATTGTCAGCTACTGTACAATTGACATACGTATAGGCTACAATAATCACCATTGTTTATGGGTCCGGTGATGAACCCACTGATACATTTGAAATTACCAAAGTGTTGAAAAAGTTGGGCATTGTTGGTTTTAAGTGTAGCAGCGCATGTTCTGGGGAAATTACAATGGTCATGCAGTTTATTTTTCCACCAATCTGTGTGCTTGTGGTAATTTAATGCTTAGTCTCTCTGTGATATACAGTATATATACAGATGTCTAGGAGGTGGTTTAGTACATTGTAGTTACCATATACAAAGAGCGTTCTTTGTCGGTTAGTATAGGCTACATATAGCTGTGATCCATAGCTAAATCAGAAGCAGTGGAGCTATGTACCAGAGCTACATACTACAGACTATGTTGGTACTGTAGCTGTTGTTGGATGTTTAAACATCCATGTTGTTGTTTTGATTTTTCTAGAATTGTTCCACAGCTGTAGTTCTACGTCATTATTAAATAAAAAAGCATTTAACTAGGGAAAAGTAGGAATTGTGAGTTAACAGACTCCTTACTGTAACCAAAATATGCCACTGTCAGTCCATGAACCACACTTGTCATTTACTGCCAAAACATCCTTAAGCAAAATTCAGAGCAAAGATCCTCTATACCCGCTACTGCCACAAATGTCTTACCCTGTGCTGTGATTGTGAAGATGATTCTATGGCATGGCATTTTGATAGATATATTGCATTGCTATAGATTATATAGCCTAAACCGCTATATTGTGCTTATTTTACACTATAAATTAACTACTGTGCACCTCAAAACTCCCCCACTAAAACTACCTCAGGAGTGTTGACTGAGTGAGTCTAGTCTGTTGTCTAGATGTCTACAGTCTGGTGTCGCCTTTGAATAGCATGGCATTGTGTTTTTTGGCAAAACCTTTCACGCCGGGTTGGGTGGGGCTATCCCTAATCCTAACCCACAAATAATACAGCACATCATTGACACACCTACCGGTAGGTCATTGTGACAGATAAGAATGAAGAATGTTTGAAGACCAACCAAATTGTAAAATTAAAGATTAAAGATGGGGGGCACATTTCCTGTTCCGTAGCAGTTATTAGCACAGTGATGCAGTAGAACTTGAACTGTTGTGGGCTTGGTTCCTAGGAGATACTTTCGTTCATCCCCTGAGGTGAGACCCTACCCTTCATCACCTCTACAATGACCCTCTACAATGACAATACAGCCTTTATTTATTGTCTGCGTGCATTTATTTATCACTGTCGAGTTGTTATCCAAAACTCAAATGTAGCTAACCAAATGGACGCTTATTATGGTTACATTTGATACTCAGAGTTAAATTATCACTCAAGATTTTGCTGTACATTTACAAGATAGAAGATGATGACTCATATTGTGAACAGTTAGTCTGACTACTCTTTGTGCACATTATGCTGCTTAAACTGCCTTATACTGTAGTGTTTGATATTGGTGAATGTCTGAGACTGCAAAATGCAGTCGCTGTAGAGAATGATATAGATCAGTTTAATCTCAAAACTTTTATTTGACAGGTTTACCTATTATTTGGACTGTCTTAGACACTATTATTAGGAATACTAAATGAAAATATATCCCCCTGTGATAACAGGGGGATATGATTGGAGAGTGTATCGTGCTGATGCAAGCCTTCTGCAGCAGAGATATTGTAGTTGGAAAGGAAAAGGAGAGAATGAAGGAGGGGGAAAGGGTGGGTTCAGCTGAGGATAAAAGAAATAGACCCAGGATCTGATACACTTCAAAATACCAAGTTCCTTTTCACATTAGATTCATGCTGGTACTTTCTTTCACTCGTTTTTTACTGTTATTAATTTTGCATCATGTTGTAGTCCGATGCTATACCGTAAATGCCACACCCTGGTTGGATAAGGATTTCTCTCAGCTCACACTCTCACTTATGTCCTTACCTCACCTCTTAGCAAGTTAGCATGGGAACATCAGTTTATTCAAATAAAAGCCACACTAATAATACAATAACATAAAAGCCGCCTCCCGTGAAGAATAAGCTTTGTCGCGGTAGTTAGATTGAGTGGTGTGGTGTATGCTTAGCAGTACTACCCGTAATCCAAGATGCAAGGCACTGAAGACAGGGTATACTATATACGACATAGGTCACTATGGACTGTGATTGAAACATGACTCTGCAGCATTCTTCAATAATCAATAATCGATGTGCAGCCAGGGGCTGCACATCAATGTACATGATACATCAATACTACATGTACAGTGTCAGTATGTGCTCATTACTGGCTTTTGAAATTATTTAAGCGTACAATCACTGTTTCCACTACAATGTGGATTCTAGGGGGGAAGAAGGACAACATCAGGAGGTTAAGTGGCATTCCCAGGTGTCAGAGCTATGGACCGTATCTGACGAGCTGACCAAAGAGAAACAAAAATGTCAGCTGTTCTACTATTTATACAACAGTTCAGGGGAAGGAAGGTGGGGGCAAAAATATTGATCCAATATGTGCACATTCACCCTGGCTGTACACCCAGAGAGGGAATACTTATAGTCCCAATTCAAGATTTTATCGTGTCTATAGAAAACAATATGAATTAATAATGTTGATATGACACAATATAACTAGATGATGAAAATATCCAATTTGGTTTTATGAATATCTATCTATTTATTATTATTATTTTATTATTATTATTATTATTATTGTCAATATACCACCATGACTTTTATTCCCTTTCTTCCTGAAAATGTTATGTCACTTCGCACAATTGTTTTATCAGGGTTAAATTTTCAAGGGGGATCTCTGCTTTTGATACTTGAACTTCTGGTCATGCGGGGATGTGTTTGACCTTCTGGACAAACTAACAAATGCATTTATTTTTTTAAGAAATACAATCTCTCTGATGCATTTGATAAAATAACAATCAAACAGTTTAAGACAACATTTCATTAAACCTAACATCCCCATTTCCAGCACATTTTGTAAATTATATTCTTTGAGAGAGAGAGAGAGAGAGAGAGAGAGAGAGAGAGAGAGAGAGAGAGAGAGAGAGAGAGAGAGAGAGAGAGAGAGAGAGAGAGAGAGAGAGAGAGAGAGAACAAAAACAGATCGAGCTCACAATTCATATGTCATACAATTAAGTTTAAGAAAATGTCCTTCCCTCAGCTACTGCTACAGTATTTACTTTGCAAAGGGAACTCTGTGTGTTACGTGCTTATGTTTAATACACAGCAGGTAGAAGATAAGTACAGAGACCCCTATGCCTCACTCACTCAAAATACCACATTTGTTTGTAGTTACTCCAAACATACAGTAGTACAGTACAGTGACAGGCAGGTCTGACAGAGCTCTACTTCTGCAACACATGGGCTCATTGGGTCAATGAAGAGCATGGTAAACTGTTAGTTGGAGGCCAGTTAGTGAAACTGACACACAATTTACAATTTAATAGATGTTCTTATCCAAATAGACTTACAAGTGCGAGTTGCATACCCCCATCTTAACCACCAAATCCCTCTTGCCAAAAATATACAGGTTGTTTACCATATCATGCCCACAATAGGGATGTTAGGATTCCTGTGGTTAGGGAAGAGAAACTTTGTGAGGAAGTATGGATTGGGCGATTATTATTATTTTCTTTTGTTTGTTTGTTCTTTTGGAGAAAATCTATGTATCTACAAGTAGGTATTTTGTTTTTGTTGGTTGCAATGCTATGCTTGCATATAGAAGAATAAACTTTGTAAATTTAATCATACAAAGTTTAGTTTAGTTTAGTTACAAATTGTATCAGATTTCCAGATGTTGCTATTACAATAAAAACTTAAACTAACTAACTAACAAGAAAACACAAATGAATACTCCCACATCAAGGCCTTCCTGTTAAATTTGAACAGATTGCCCAACCATCTCTTCTGTAAAGCTCTGAGATGATGCCAAATGACTGTTTCTGCTAAATATATTTACCCCCTACTTCCACAGGAGCGAAAATTGTCTAAAGCAGAGAGACAAAGGTTCAAAGAAGAGGCGGAAATGTTGAAGGCGCTCCAGCATCCCAACATTGTGCGCTTTTATGACTTCTGGGAGTCACCCAGAGATCACCAAGGGAAGAAGTGTATTGTTCTGGTGACAGAGCTGATGACCTCAGGGACACTAAAGACGTGAGTCAACAATTGCATCTGTGTTACAGCCAGGACATCTTTAGTCAAAGCAAACATTCCACATGAAACCATGGTGATTCTGAAGAGGTCATGTTTGGCCTTCTGTTTTTCTAACAGGTATCTGAAGCGCTTTAAGGTGATGAAGCCAAAGGTTCTTAGAAGCTGGTGCAGACAGATTCTAAAAGGCCTTCACTTCCTCCACACGAGGACGCCACCAATCATCCACAGAGACCTGAAGTGTGACAATATCTTCATCACAGGCCCAACAGGATCTGTGAAAATAGGAGATCTGGGACTGGCCACGCTAAAGAGGACCTCCTTCGCTAAAAGTGTCATTGGTTAGTTTATCGGTTGGTAATCTGATCTATTTGTGGTTAGAATGCTTGTTTACACTGTATACATTTGAAAACAGAGCAATGCCCATTTAGTTCTTGGATTCATGAATACACAATTATTTCTATCTTTGATTGAGGTTTTGTAAATTATGAAGCACTGACTCCAAAATCAATTACTGAAAATCCTGAATCTTCATCATTTATTTATGACTATATAATCATGCAGTGGTTAGGTTCAATGTAGGGACCCTCAGGGTTCCAAATGGACCCTTTAGAAGTCTGTAAGTCTGAGAGTTACTGTAGTCTGTGAAATGAAAACTGGCATAATGTGGTCCTCTGTTGACTGTGTTTCCCATGCAGGCACCCCAGAGTTCATGGCTCCAGAGATGTATGAGGAGCACTACGATGAGGCGGTGGATGTCTATGCTTTTGGGATGTGCATGCTTGAGATGGCAACCTCTGAGTATCCCTATTCAGAGTGTCAAAATGCTGCTCAAATCTACCGCAAAGTCACCAGCGTGAGTAAATATGCATTACAGTTACTGGCCTGGGGCTACGCTGGAGCAAATGTCTCAAATGTCAAATGTTCTTCAGCAACTATTGGTCTGTATGCAAGGCTACGGCAGACAAGATCATGTATTTAGAGATTAACAGCACTATATGAGAAGACGGTCCTTATCGTTTTGTCTTACCACAAATAATGCTGTTTCTTTAACAAGGAATGTGAGTGCATATGGCTGTTTTGACACATTTGCATTTCTGGTTTGTCATATTTCCTCTCCAGGGAGTGAAACCTGCCAGTTTCTGTAAAGTTAGTGACCCAGAAATTAAGGAAACCATCGGAGAGTGTATATGTCACAAACGGGAGGAAAGGTGAGTGGATCAACTCCTATAACAGGGTTGGAGACAGCCATATCTCCAGGCCAGATATTTGCTTCAAATTCGAAGTGTTGTATGATGGATGTATTTAATGTATTTCTAATGAAACTGTCACGACATCTTGTTGCCATAGCATGAATCAAGTTTCAAAGATCAGGTTACTTCTATTTAGACAGAGGATGCCCGTGACAAGAGAGTTTCCAATGTTGTGTGTGTTTCTGTTACAGAAGTATGACGTTTGTGCCACTATTTGTCTCTGCTACTGTTGATGGTTCCGTATGTTGGCATAATTATTTTACTGACACCGTGAACTTTGTACTGTTCATCAGCGTGTCCCCCGTTGTGTACTTGTGTTATCTTCTGCAGGTACACTATCAAGGACCTCCTGAACCATGCCTATTTTGCAGAGGACACAGGTGTGAGGGTGGAGCTAGCTGAAGAGGATGATGGGAATAAATCGTCCATAGCGCTGAAGCTGTGGGTTGAAGATCCTAAAAAGCTGAAGGGAAAATACAAGGATACCGGGGCCATCGAATTCACCTTCGACATTGAGAAGGAGGTTCCAGAAATCGTAGCCCAAGAAATGGTACAGAAATCCATCTGTTTTCATTTAAATTACAGTATCGTTACAATCTATTAAACTACAGAGGAGTCATTTTGAATTTAGAATTGGTGGATCTAAATGAGCTAGATTATGAACCATGGACTTTTCAGGTTTTGTTTGCGTCTCAACTCTCAATGAATAGATGCTCTGTTCTGTGCACTGTTCTCTGGCGACCTTGACTTTTGCTGTGCTGGACAGACTGCTCTGCTGCACGCTATGTTCTACGATTTCCCTAGCAGCTGGCTAGGATAATAAAAGTAATGTCTGATTTATACTTGCTTGTGCGGTATGTTGCACAGCACACCAAAAATAGCTGATCTACAACCATGCAGCCTGTAGATGGGCTATATTTGGTGTGAATCACCGGTACACAACTAAGCCTAGACTTAACTTGACTTGTATAACAGTCATTTCTATATGTTAAATGGTGCACTTATGTATCAGTGCCTTTATCCGAAGCACTTTATAATGTGCATGTACATTCACCCTGCAATGGCTGTGGGAAACCATAATCTTAATGATGTGCTTTATGATCTACTGGCTTTTTGGGCGTCTAGTGTAATTCATGCTACTGACTCAACATCTCCCATGCATGTGCTACAGGTGGACTCCGGCTTTTTCCTGGACAGCGATGTGAAGATAGTCGGAAAGTCCATCCGAGACCGCGTGGCTCTCATCAAATGGAGGCGGGTGCGGACATTCCCGTCGAGAGACCGGGAGGCGCCTGCAAAGAGCACCGAGCAGAACCTTCTGCAGGTGCCCGGTGGCACAGGAATACCACAGGAAGTCACCCTGGCCCTGGCAGACAGCGAGGAGATGGAGTCCGAACAGCCTACCGTGCTGAGCACCCTGCCAGTCACCACCATAACCACATGTGAGAGACCTGTTACTCCATGATGTACAGTAGTCTCGTCTCAAAAATATTTGCTATATCAGTGATGCTCAAACCTCTTCATGTCAAGGACCCCTTAAATGATATGTATTTGCCTGCAGAAGACCCCCACTTCAAAGTATTTTGTCTCAGAGAGCTCAGAAGCAAAGATCTGAGTTAAAATTCACTTTAAATTAGATGTATATTCAAACATTTGTCACAAATGTTGCCAAAGTACTGTACTCACATTGCCTTCCCACACATACTTTCACAGTGTTAATGGGTTAAGATTGGGAATCACACCAATGAGTCAGCCGCAGTATGAGTCATGATCCAACTTCTGAATTGCAATGAGGCTATAACCTATAATCCACATTCCTTAATCTCTGCCTAATAGAAGGCATGGGGGTGAAATTGTAATATTTCCCTTGCTCTATTCTGCGTCATTCCAGCTGATGGTGGAGTGGGGATTGCCCTGCAAACAGAGGATCTCAACGGTCAGCTGAATACCACCTACCAGTCACTTCCAGAGCCCATTTCCACCGCTCAAATTTTGTACAGTCCTCCCACTCAGCCCCAACCTCAGCTAACTCCAGGGTCGTACCAGCAGCCCACAGAACAACTTTCACAAGAAAACTACTCGCAAGCGTCCACACAACTGCACCAGGGAGCGTACCAGCAAACCAGCAGTCAACTACAGCAGGGATCCTATCAACAGCCTGCAGCACATCTGCTCCAGGGTCCGTACGTGTCTCAAACCGTGAGTGACTTCTCAGTAGCATGTTATTGTCATATTTTATCCATTAATCTCCCACACTGTTTGCCATATTTTCTGTCGGAAATGTTGTAAAATAACACAACGTTTATATTTTTTTCTTTTCATGAAAACGTTACCCAAGCAGCAACACTCCAATGAGCCCTTATATCTAGTATCCCAGGCAGCCTCTCTTGTCAACGAGAGCTGGGGTTGCTTAAGACATGGAAGCACTTCCTTGGATGAGATGCAGCGCTGTAGGACCCAGTCTCTCACTATAAACACGAACCCTCAGTCAGTTAGCTATTCCATGCAGGACCTGTCTCCACCAGGGTGCACAGGTGGCTACGACAGTTCAGTGCGTGCAACCCAAAATGTAGATTATAATTACCCCCAACGTCCTCTCTTGTCCTCTCACAATAATCAACATCATCATTCTTATCATGACTTAGCAAGTCATTTCAATGCAAGTCACCTCTCCTTGCCCTTAAAACGCCCATCAGAGCTGCGTCTGAGCCCTCTACTTGGCACCCAGCCCCACCACCATTGCAAGTTCTGTACATCTCTCCTGCTGAGGGACAGGACTAATGCTGGTGGTTCTCTGGGACACAAACACATGCTCCCTCTTCACCCGGCATCACGGCCATCTCCAGTCTATAAGCCCCTCAGGGCTCCACCCTCTCCCTTAGTGTTAACCAGTCCAGTGTCTGTGCCCCCCATGGTGACCTCACCACCGCATCCTGCCCCACTGTCTCCCCTCGCCTTGTCCCCAAGGGGTCTGCATTATGGCAGTGGGGACCTCGCTCTTCTTGACCAATGCCTCCACAACATTGTAAGCCGTAGGACGAGCCCGCTCAACCCCCCTGAAAGGGCAGTGCACCACCCCACACACCTCAACTGGGAGGTTGGCAGTTCCCCCCCATCGGCACTTGAGCGCACCGAGCAGAGTCGAAGTCTGCCGCTCTTGTTTACTCCCCGCATGGACAGCAAACAGCCGTTATGCCTACACGGCATGGAGGACAAACCAGGTCCAATGGTAGGTGAGAGATGGGAGCCATTGCCTGGGCAGCCCATTGCACCTTCAGGGGCCTGGGGTGATTTTCTCTTCTGGTTCTGCCTCTGCATCTTGAATGATGAGAACAAAATCAACGCGGCTAAACTCTGTCCTTGCTTAAAATCACAATCAAGATTTTCCTCTTTTTCTTTAGGAGTTTCTGGCTTTGATGGGTGTAAAACAGAGCATAGGTTACTATGCTACTGTCCAAATAATAATGCTGTACATGATTTAGTTGGGGGTTAATATTTCAACTTCCGTTATATAACCCTGCCGACTGCTGTAAGTGCCTTCTGTTTTCTGCTGCTGATTGTCCATAAAATGCAAAAACATGGTTGCATAATGTTATAGTACAACAATAATAACTCTTTTAAGCATTTGACCAAGTCAGGGATGCCACAGTCACTGTTCAACCTATTGTATGGTTTCTGAGGTCTCTTCTCTGTTTGGGACAGACCATCTCGGCTCCAGCGACACCGGCCCCCTCTGTGCAGCAGAGCTTCCCAGCTCTGGTCCCTGCCATACAGACGCAGCTTGCGGCCCAGCCTGGCCAGGAGAAGGTATGCACCCAACTACATCAGCCTACAGTAGCAGATATAGTGTAGACAAAAGCAGTGCAGCGTAATTATGCCCTGAATAATATGGAAGTCTGGCTGCCCCGCTCTGTGGTCCGGCTTTACAGCAGTATAGTTGGACGGACTGTGAGTCTAAATCGAATATATAGTACATCTTGTGTTTAATTTGATTTATCAGCATTTTTGGACTGGGGATAATCACAGTCCTGCTTGGCTGTCAGTGCTTTATGCCAACACCAAAATGCTTTAATGGCTGTTAAGCATTCCAAAATGACTTGCTGCAGTTTTATGGTAGGCATTCAGTCATCACCACTGAGCTGCTGAATGCGGTCAACACTACAGAGATACTTATTAACCAGCAATCACTTTCGCTGAGATAACACCCCCCCCCCCCCCACACACACACACACACACACACACACAATTTGAAAGAGTTAGATCCTCAGATTCTTTACAAAGAACCGATGTCAACAGGACCATAACTGTTAAAAGGAATTATTTTGTTAAAGGCACAGAATAAAACAAAAGTAAATGACAGAATACTTTAGTATCAAGCAAAAATGAGTTTATGGTTTCTGTCATCAAGAATGTAGCATTCTCTAAATATAAAATATTCTATTTACAGCAGTTTAGCAAAAAAAAGTATGTTTTTTCCTGATTGAGCTTCCTGCTTCATGTGCCATATATATCCATGTGTTTGCGTGCCTATGTGTGAGCATTCATGCATGCATGATCTGTTGCTGTGAATATTTCATTGGTAGTCTGTATGCATTTGTGTGCTTTGCCTGTTTACAGCTTCGATGTGGATTGTTTTGTATTTATGGTTTTGGTTCCAAATATATTCCTTGTCTGTTCCTGTAGACCTCTAATCAGATAATGTGAGCTATTATGGACTGTAACTGTTAACCACCTAAGCCATAGTTTATACCACAGCTATTTGAAAAAGAACCAATCTACTGTACAAGCTCACAAAATAGTTTAACATAGCAGCAGGGCAGATGCTGTGAAAATGTTCAAATATATATTCTTTCAGCTTGAAATCTCTTCTGCTCTTTGAGCTCTCTGTCACGTTTTTCCTCCTTCCCTCTTGCAGCCAATATCTAGCGTCCAGCCTGCTGCCACTCCTCCTGACATGCATGTATCCAGTGCCCCTCCCCCTCTCCAGCCCCTGCAGAAAAGCACGTTGGTAGGTTGCACTCATTGGTGGAAAACGTACTCCCATTTCTTTTTACTTAATTAAAAGTATACCACAAACAATACCACAATGTAGAAATACTCAGCAAGAAACCACCTTGTCCATATCACCGTGCCTCTTTCCCAGGTGCAACGCAGCCAATGCCCTGAGCAGGACTTCACAGAGCAGCCTGCTGAGGTGAATATTTGATTGTTTTAACTATTATATGACTATAACTATTTTAACTGTAATGGTGATACTTTGATTTATTTACTTTGATGGTACTGCCTTCTCTTGGTTTCTGTCTTGTTTTCTGTATGACATGCATAGCTGTAAGCTGATGGGAGATTCTAACATATCACATTGTTTTCTAGGTACAAATGACTCCAAAGGGGAGTATTGGAGATGTACCGGTCTTGGCTCCAGTGCCTGCTGTCCCCACCCTGAGTTGGGGAGGCGGGGTGGACTCACAAACTGCTGCATCTGGCCTAGACCTCACCATACCTGCAGCATCAAAACCCCAAGCTCCACCCCAATCCCACACCTCTACCTCGGTCCCATCGACCTCTGCCACAGTTTCAGCCTCAACTCCAACCTTAGTGTCAGTGTCAGTTCAAGTTGACACTCAAGCCTCTATTCAGACTATAGCCTCAGTCCCAATACAAACCCATGTCCCAGTCTTAGCCAAAGCCCCAGGTCCAATTGAGGTTGAAGCTCCAACGGCAGTGATAGTCCCATCCTCAGACCCAGACCAAACTCAAACCATCTCTCTTTCAAGTCCCCCTTTAGACCCATCTGCGGCCTTATCTCTAAGCACAGACACATCTTCAGTCCCAGTCCAACCATTATGTCCAGTCCCAGGTCCAGCCTCATCTCAAGTGCAAGGCACTCTGCCAGCTCAAGTTCAAGCTGTAGCCTCTGCACCTCCTGACACAGCCCTGAGTTCAACTCCTGTTCTGCAGTCTGCTGGCATCCAGACAGCAGTGCCAGTGCCTGAGTGTGCCAGCGTCATCACAACGCAACAAAAGCTTGACACTGAAACTGCATCCAGCCCCCCTCAACCAGAGCCTCCTGTAGAGGTATGTGTAAAACCCCTTGTTGTACAGCAACGGGGCCCAAACGGCAGATTGCAATCTACCAATAGATAGAGGCTGTACAGGTAGACCCTGTTGTTCCAATGTTATGCTCAAGGACACTTTGACACAAACACTGGGGGAGCCCAGGTTCAAACCTCAGACCTCACAGTTCCCATCTGGCAAGCAAAATAGCTGAAGGTTTTAGACTAGGGTTTTTTGCCCCTGTTCGATTGTGTGTATGTGAAATCACAAACTGTAATTGTATGCAGTCATTAAATTAACTTGTAAATTAACTAATGATCTGTTTTTAACATTGCTTCACTCTTTAGGATGTGATTCAGGAGAAACCAACGCTATTACCCAACTATGCCTATGACAGGTGTGTGAACAGTGATTGACAGTCATTCAAGTGTTGAATTCTGTACCTCTGCTCACAGCAAAAAAAGACTGTTTTATGTGTGTTGTTAACATTCCCTTATAGTCTCAATTCTGATGTGGCCTCTGGTAAAGAAACAAGTGATGGTTACGACAGTTTTGCTAGTGGGGGGAAAGTGGATGGAAAACCCAGGAAACATCACCGCAAGTCAGCACGCACACGTTCACGACAAGAAAAGACCAGCAAACCCAAACTGAGTATCCTTAATGTGAGTATATGACCATTTATCTCTTTGTTTAATTTGATATTTGGTTGGGCATGTTGATCATGTTGATGTTGATCATGATTTAGTCAAATATCTAATTCTCTCTTCTTATAGGTTAGCAACACAGGCGATAAAATGGTGGAATGCCAGCTGGAAACCCACAATCACAAAATGGTGACATTCAAGTTTGATCTGGACTGTGATGCCCCAGAGGAAATCGCCACTTATATGGTAAGGTCATGACATAACGGTTTCTGTTGTTTTCTCACCTAAAGTATATCTTGACACGCCGTAGTTTTATAGTAGTGATTGTTGTGGTGTTAATGCTGCTACATAAGATATAATTGTTCACTACAGGTAGAGAATGGATTTATTCTTCCCATTGAGAAGGAGATCTTCATTGACCAGTTGAAAGATATTATGGACAAAGCTGAGGACATGTTAAATGAGGACATGGAGGGTGAGATGGGCACTATTCTGGGGACCAGTCCCCAGAAAGGCCTTACTTCTGAAGGACAAGGTGGAGAGGTAATGCTTGCGTGACTCAAACATGTTTACCAATACGTTGGAAATATATGTACACAATATACATTGAAAAATAGACATATACAAGTTAACATACAAGTGTGTACACGGTTGATGCAATTACTAAACTGTGCTTGTCTATAGACTTCACACATTTGTACTGTAGGTATAAATGCAGATGCAGGTACAAGAGGAATAGATTTAGTCAAGACTACCGTAAACAAACTCGAGAGAGATACAATTCAACAAAATGAGACAGCAACAGCGACATCTGTTCTTGTTCTCTATGTGCAGAGTCAGCAGAATGGAGCACCGCAACCTGTATATCAGCAGAATGGTAAATTAGTTTTCCTTCCTCTGTAGGTCACACAGGTTTATTTTTAATTTCTTGTTTGAAGTATAAAAAGTAATAAAAAGAAAGTGCAGAAACCTGTGCACATTCTCACATGATGCTGCAATTAAATGTATTAAAAATAGTAAACTTTTTTGCTGTGTGTGCATGCTTTTTTTCTTTTACCTGGGATGTACAGTACATGTGACTACAACAGTTATTTTCATTCTCTTCTCTTCTCTTCTCTTCTCTTCTCTTCTCTTCTCTTCTCTTCTCTTCTCTTCTCTTCTCTTCTCTTCTCTTCTCTTCTCTTCTCTTCTCTTCTCTTCTCTTCTCTTCTCTTCTCTTCTCTTCTCTTCCAGTTCTTCATACTGGAAGGAGGTGGTTCATTATCTGCCCTGTGGAGGAGACTCCCACATCTAGCCAGGAGACTCCTTCTGATGGCACAACCACTCAGTCACCTGGGAGCACGGCTACTGTCCAGCCTCCTGACAGTGGCACTGCAGGGCCAGCTCCAGCCATAGGTGACTTTTCTTCTAATCTAGACCAGTCGTTCTAACCAGAGGTAGAGAGAAATTAGGGGTTTTGCTCTGCCCACATGGGCCCCAAGTTTCAACCCACTGCTTTGGAAAGAGTGTTCTAAAGTAGACTACCATTTACAGTAAGCACAAGTCTAAGTAGCAACTTCCAACATTAGGTCCAATGGCGCCAGCTGGTGGCATTTTAAAGTAATGTTCTGAATGAAGTTGAAACGTTAAATTTTTATGAGCGCTAAACTGTGGTTTCATTTTTTGTTTTGTTTTGTTTTGTTACATGAATCTGTGAATCCATGAATCTACGAATCTGTGAATGTGTCACATTATTGAGTATTATTCTGATCAAAGTCTTTTGGTTGCCCTCCCCACAGAAGAGGAGTCATCCTCCACGATGTCTGGCGGAAGTGGGGGTTTCAACTATGAGGCCTATGGATTCTGTAGTCCTCCTGTTATGTCCAACACAGACCCTCTCCTTCTGGCCACTCTGTCTCCTCCTGTCTCTGCACCACCCACGCTCGTGTCAAACGATCCTATCAGTAGCTTCATGCAGCCCAGTGCGCTGCCAGCCCAACCAGCCAGTGCTCCCCCAATGGCCCCCTTAGCCCTGCGCAGTACCATGTCTCTGGACGAGTCACAGGTGGCTCCTCCCGGCTCGGTCATGCATGCCGTTCAGCAGATGGCAGATATAGCATGTGCTGCCTCCATGGCAGAGGAGGTACCCTGCTGCCCGTTGGTCATGCCCTTGTCCCTGGATGTGACCGGCGCCCAGGCTGCGGCCGCCCTCACTCCTCTTCCCCTGCAGGAGTCGGCGGCGCCCAGAGAGCCTCTGTCCGTCTCCTACCAGTCTGGTTCCCGTGGAGATCAGCAGCCAGTGGTTCTCCAGCAGCCTTATTCGAGTGTGGGCGGGGCCAAAGTATCCTCTATGCCCCAGAGCCCGGCACCCTCCCAGCATGCCATGGGACCAAGTGAGTCCGATGGAGAGGGACGGGTGGGCCGAGGGGGCTTTGTGGACAGCACTATAAAGTCTCTGGACGAGAAGCTGAGGAATCTCCTGTACCAGGAGTATGCGCCCATGTATCCATCGGGCACCGCGGCAGAAACACCAGGTTCGGGAACTGAATACATCCAATCTCCCCCGGGTCCGGATAGCGCCTTGCTGGGGTCAGGAAACAGCACGCCAGGCCCTATTGGGGAGGGACGCTACAGGACAGGAGAACAGCTGGTAAATATAGAACCACCCTTTAGAAAAGTCAGAACATTTATGCAAACCATTGGGGCTAATTGCTCATTTCAACGTCCCAGGAATGACCATACTGTTAACAGCCTTTAACTGTCTTTGCTTCGTGTTTTCCTCTCTTCTCTACTTGATTTTTGTTTTCTCATTTTCTTATTTTCTATAGCCTCAAATTCCAGAAAGAATGGATAGTTTGAGCACACTTAGTGACTCAGCTGTGTGTGGTATGTACAGCATGCACTAATAGTTCTAACAGCCCTTTAGAGTCAAGTTCACGTTCCCCTTAGCTTGTTATAAATCTGTTTTATTAGTCGGTTCAATACCGGGATGCTGCAGTGCTCAATCTCATGGAAATGTCTTTGCAGCTTCCATGTCAAGGAGGCACTTCCCCCACTCGTCCTCCTGCTCAGGAACAAGAGGCCGATTTAAGGTATATTGAGAATATTTCCCATATCACATGTTACACAAAAGGCATTTCACCTGTAGCCACATAAAGCTTGGCTCATAGTAATAATGGATGCATTTTGACGTTCTGTCATGGGTAGGTCATCTCGCCTGCCCCTGACGTGACTGCCAGACGAGATGTGAAGCAAAGAAGCTGGAGCAGCGCTGCCTCACCTGTCCATCCCGCAGTTCACGTCAGGGACTACGGGCAGAACGAGGCCATGGCCGCCTCCAAGACCATCGGACGCTTCTCTGTGGTCAGCACCGAGGATGACATCACGCTGAGGACACAAGTCAGTCGCTACTCCGCCCCACCAGACTTCTACCTGGACACACCCCCCTCCCTGGCCAAACGGAGTTCCTTGCCCCGTGCCGCGACCTCCCCGTCCGTCCCCGCAGACGTCTCTATCCAAAGCCGCTTCCTCTCGTCAGACTCAGGGGCTGACAGCAGCCCCGCAAAAATGCCCCAGGTGACGCCATCTAGACACGGCCGATCAGACCGCAGAGGAAGTGACCTCATGAAGAGGGCAGTGGCGTTCCTCCGTCGCTCAGGGAGAAGCAGCAGCGTGCAGAGCTCGGACTCACCGAGCCGCCACGGCGGCCAGCAAGGTTATGCTAGCAGTGACAACGATTCCGAGATGGAGGACTCTGATATGAAGAAGGAGCTGCAGAGACTCAGAGAGAAGTATACTTCGTCAGTGGCTGTGTTTTGTTTTTGTTTTTTGTCTTGTGTCTGCATGCTAAATGTTTTGTTGTGTACTTTGCCTCCCTCAGACATCTGAAAGAGATCTCTGAACTGCAGGCCCATCAGCGAGGGGAGGTGGAGCTGCTTTATCTTCGGCTGGGCAAAGCCCCACCCCCAGGGCTAGGACTCTCGCACACAGCGCCCCCTTCAGGCCGCAGGAGGAGGTCCAGCAAGCACAAACTTAAGGCTGGCAAACTCCTAAGTCCCCTGGTTCAGCAGTTCAGAAATGTCACAACCAAAACCAGTGACTCCAGCAAAGCCAGTGAGTGGCATGTGTCAAAACTCTATGTGTGTCTGCAACAGTGCGTGTGTGTGTGTGTGTGTGTGTGTGTGTGTGTGTGTGTGTGTGTGTGTGTGTGTGCGCACACGCGCACACGCACACTGACCTGCATTTACATTGTGTGTGTGTGAGAGCATGTATTTACAATCATGCTCGTGCAAATGTGGTTTCAATGTGTCCATGTTTGTTTGTACAGATGTGAGCGAAACCACAGCGAGTTTAAACGGATCTCCCGCCAAACGTTGCCCTTTACAGCGCAACCGGGCCGGCACCAGCCACCTCCCCAGCACCACCACAGGGTCTGTTCAGACCCAGCAGCCATGTTCCCTTAAAGGATCGTTGTCATCGGACAACATCTACGGTGGACTGCACAGGGAAGGCAGTGGCACACAGGCTCAGCCTGGGCAAGGTAACCTAACCTACTGCACTACTGCACAGAACACAATCCAGGTGTCATTTATTCATATGACCACAAGTATCATTTAGTTACTGTATATTGGAGTGGTATTTTCACATGAGCCTAGAGCCATAACCACCTAAGACCCTACAAATCACTGAAATGGGTTTTTTGTTTACGTCATTGCACATTTTTTTCGATAGAGCTCTCTCAACGGAAATAATGTATTTTCAACTGAAATAAGTGTTCACTTATTTCATTGAACATTGAATGAATGGCTATTAGTCAAAGACAAATTTACCCTAAATAATCCTACATAATTATATGAATAATGTAAGAATGTGACAATGATCGTATCTCTAGTAGGCCTTAATGGGTCTAAGTAGAACAGACAAGTACTTTCGTTTCAGACAGAACAGCTCATGTTGCACATTTATCTGGCATTCGACACTTACCGTCCCTTATGAGAACGGTCGTCCAAGGTGTCTGATGTTTTTAAACGCTTCAAAATATATTTGCAAAATAGCATAAACAGCTCATCTAAAAGCTCACAATGCAGTTGCAAATTACGATGCAACAAACACATGAGCTTGTAGGTATAAGGTTTAACGTGTTAAGACTAAATTAAGAGGAGTGTGCACCTCTTACCTCTTCTTCTCCTTCTCTTCCTTTTTCTTCTTCTTACTCCTCTACAGGCTGGCCTAATTGCCCTCAACCTTCTGAGAGAGTGACCTATAAATCAAGTAGCAAGCCCCGGGCTAGATTCCTCAGTGGGCCTGTTTCTCTGTCCATCTGTTTGTATTCTAGATTCTCCTCCGTACCCTCATCTTTTTGATTTCTTCATTTGTCATCAATGTCGTTACCTCTGTCTTTGCCTCGTCACTTCCTCCGTTCGTTCATTTTCATTTTGTGTCTGTCACCCCTTTGTGTCTTTTTGTCCTTGAATCGCCGTGATCGTAGAACAGAATCTTGTTTATTCAAACCCTTTGCAAACAATTCATGGGAGAATTCAATCTCTTCAAACTCATACATTACAGTATGTCCACTTATTCTAAGCCTAAGGTTTGAATAAGTAAGGTTTGGCTGAGCTACAAAGGTTGGCACCTTGGTATTACTAAGTAGTCTGTTTTTATCACGCATTGCAGTGTTGGGAGAAACGCAAGTGATGCTTTATGTCGTAATATTACTGTAATGAGCAATTAAATATGTGGTACTTTTACAAAAGAATGTATTTTGTGAAGTTTTGTGAAGCACTGAAATGACAAGGCAATTACTCTCACCAACGATAGAGGGTGCTGCAGTGTTTGCATTATTGTTTTATCATCAATCAAATATAAAATTGCATTTTAACATTGGTAACAACATTTGTAGCCATCTTTTCTATTCCACGTAGCAAACCCTCTCCCTTAGTCATTTTTGTGTTTCCAACGAGCAGGGGTGTCAAACTTATTTTGGGTCAAGGGCCACATTGCGTGAAGTGACTTTTGATGAGGGCCACATGACCAGTTGCAGCTTTGTCAAAGTACCACACAATTGATAATCACATCACTTGCAATAATGTAACATACCTTATTACTTTTAATTGAAAGTAATTAGTAATATGCCATCTATTACATGATTTAACTTCCCAACATTGATGGAATGTACGATCTACCTGCATGAAGGAGATTGCTTTGTTTTAGAAAAGTGACCTCATCTTGCTTTCCCATAATGCTTTGGTCTTAATGCTTCCCGATGACGTTGCATCCAGCTCATTTAGCAGCTATGTTTGACATTGCATCTAGCTGTTGAACGGTACCTTTGGCCATGTAACAATTGTCCCATATATACTATATGACATTGTAATTGTGTGTGTTTCACAGGGTCAACATTGAAGCGACTGTGTCTCGGTAAAGAGCGTGGCAGCAGTACGTACAGTAGAGTTAACTGTATGAAAGCTTCACTGCAAATCATAGTTCATGCGAGCAAATGTTCCAACACAAAGTTTGTGTGTGTGTGTGTGTGTGTGTGTGTGTGTGTGTGTGTGTGTGTGTGTGTGTGTGTGTGTGTGTGTGTGTGTGTGTGTGTGTGTGTGTGTGTGTGTGTGTGCGCGCGCATGCGTGTGTGTGCTCGTGTGTGCGTGCATATTCCCAGGGTCTGGGCAGGAACTGGAGCTTCCAATCATCCACAGCAGCCACCAGCGGGCGCCACACCTCCCCCGCACCAGCCAGTGATGGGCCTGGCCCAAGCTCAGGCCAATAACAGCAATAACAAGAAGGCCAACTTCTCCGGTACAACGATAGGCCATAATGAATTTAGTCTGACCGAAGACCTCCAACGGCTGATGGACAATTGGGCACAAGAGGTGCTTGTGGTCGCACATGGGCCACACTCTAACTCCCTTAGCCTCATTCGACAGCAACTATGGGATGATGGAGCGTTACAAACACATGAAAGACTGGCTGATGTTCCAGAGGTGAGTTTCATGAGGATTTGTCTACGTAATAATCATAACAGAGAAGTGACAAATGACACAACAATCATTGACAAAATTATTGTTTGCAATCGATGTAATTTGACAACGGAATCCCATCTGAAAATGTTTCTTCACAAGGACCCCCAGAAAAGAAATCCAAATTATTCAAAATCACTTGATATATATACAGTATGTGTATGCACGCCTGTGTGTGAGCATGCATGCCTTTGACTATTTCCAACAATTATAGTGGTAGTAGCTCTGGAAGGAGACAACACTGCTCAAAGAGCGAAAAGGTGGAAAACAGACCCTGGTCCAAAAAACAAAAAACGTTATACAGAAGATGAAATATTCAGCAGCAGTGAGCAAACGTGATTGATATAAAGTCAAACCTTTTGGCAAAGTTAAATACATACCACCACATTGTCCAACTCTCCAGGTCTCATCAAAGACGGTGCCTGACCACAAGGGCCCCCGGCGTTTTTCCATGCCATGGCCCAGGATCGAGAGTCATTCATCGGTGACTAGGACCAGGCCCCCCACAGGGCTCCATCCTCCTTATGAACTACCTTCTCCTCCTCCGTTCAGGGGCTCATCTTCGCCTGCCTGTGTGACGCAGTGGCCTGGGCTGCTACCCGATCTCGCTTCAGGTGCCTTTGCCTTCCCTGCTCTGTCCTCAGCGTGGGGTGTGCCCGACGCGCCTGTCCCAGGGCCCCCCTACGAGCCCCCTGACCCCAAAACCAGGACTCTCTAACCCCAGTAGCATCATGTCTTACCAAAAAATGAATTCTCATTCATTATATAGTGCTAGTCTACCTACAGTGCATAGGCTGTATATATTTAACCAGCATGTATATTTATAGTAGCCTTCTGTATATAGCAGATCTGTTTCTGGAGTTTTATGTTATTTGATTCTAATACTGGCATGGATGTGCTGCAGTAGTTCATATAAGAGATGCTTTATTAGCCCATCGTGGTTTGAAAGCCCATATTTATTTATGTATGTACATTTACAGCTTGTTGAACTTGATACATTCTTCCTATACTCTCTTAAGTGGTTGTATATAAATCTTTCATGTTTGAGTGACCCATATTGTCCATTATGTATGTATTCTCCCATGTATATATATTGTATACACTCCTGTTAGTCTGTACATAGCCCTTGTGCGTTTGTACAGTTAGCAAAATCCATATGAAGGTGCTGTGTTTCCCAATGTAACACCGAACCATTCACCATTATACCCTTACTGTGAAGCCTTGTCTCTGGTCATTAGGGCCAGCTGGTATAAGCCTGATGTAAGTGCTGAATATAGCTGATCTAAAAGCTCACAGTGTGTCACATTCACAATGCATTGTGAGCTTGCAGATTTTCTGTTTTCGACACTTGACATGACAAAGTACAAATCAGGCTTGTCTTTGCTCTCTCCTCCCAAAGATAGGTTTCCTTTCCATTAGCAGTGACACGCACAAGCTCTTGAAATCTTCGAAAGGGAAATCTTCGAAGGGAATCGAAAGAACTTGAACATTATCTTCAGGTAAAACAAAAACAAAACTAACAAAAAAACATGTGAGAGTGCCTTGAATTGCAGTTTCAGTTTTCTGAAGAGCATTTACAATCAGACAGTTGCCCTTCTGTTTGATGGGCTTGCCCTCCAAGGTAGGCTAAATGAGAGGATTTGAACAATGAATGTGGAATCAGACATGTTTTATCTTCTGTAACAGTTGGTGTGACATGTTTGATATAGCAACTAAAATGATCCAGACTACTGAACTTGAACAATATACTGTATAGTGCTATTGTTTTAAAGTATCCATTATTGATTTGTGAAAATGTCCAAAACATAGGTAATTACTGAGACTTTTCCTATGTTAACTTAAGCTGTAACATTTACCCTGTCAGAGCTTCTGCCCTTCTTGAGTTGCAACGGTTAACGTTGAGTGCCTGTGTCATACTACAAAAAGGGAGCTTGACAAAGTTTCCCTGCGGATATTTTTTAGGGGTTGCTGTCGATAGGAGTCTTCTCCAAAACATGATAAGCCCATACCTCTATTACAATCTTTAGCTTTACATACCAATGCCTTTCTGTTTCTAAGAGATTATATTTGGGTTAATGAAGGTGATTGTTGGTGACTCTGGTGAGGGTCAATATCATGACATGAATGTTATAGACTGTTGGAGAATACATGCCCTGGTTGTGAGAATTCACAGGCAGTAGCAATGAAATGGGTTGAGTATGTTTATTTAACTTATTTGTACATTGTGGGTTATACTAGGCTAAGGGCAGTAAACATGGGTCATCTAGCTCATGGTTGCAGTAAAAATGTAGTATGAGTGGTTGAATGCAGATTATTTTTTAACAAAGATTGTGTTGATATATGATAGATATTTAAATGTAGGTTTTGAATGGCCTCCGGTAGATCACCATCAGTGATTTACTGTACCACACTACTGCTGCTTAAAAAGATTATAGCCGCTGCTTTTTATGTATTTTATTTTACTGCTTCTGAAAGCCATTGTAGTGTATTCAATAATGCCTTCCAGCAAAAGAATGGAGGTGACATTTCTTGAATAGGCCTACTTGCATTGTTTGACAGTGCCATAGAGCATCCAGTCAGTGAAGTTTGTGTTGACTGCAGAATTAACTTGATAAACAGTGTCTATTTAAATCTCTGAATGGTTTCCAGTGTAAGTCACTGTGCTGTCATCTCTGACAGCCAAACGCCAACTTTCCAACTCATAGTCTTGAACTTCAGCTTGTCACAATACGAATCCTTTCATCAGCTTTTGACTAGTTTGGTTCATTACTGAACTTTTGTAGATCCAACACTGGGTATCCACAAAACTCCACAAAACACAGATGTTTTATGTAAACGTGCCAGCTATGTAGCTACCGGTATTTCCATGTGCTTTAAACAATAAAGCCTAATTTAAATATACAACAGAGTACATTGGTACTGGTATGATGGAATATAAATTAAGCTTCATCACTGATCTGTTTATTGCTTGCAAAGAAAGCTTGTATGTTTGCTTTTGCCTGCTGTATAGCCTCCCTACCCTCTGACACGGGCAGTAGCACTCTTTCACACAAGCTGTACATACTTGATGACGGAAACAATAAACTCATTTTTGCTTGATACTACAGTGGTCCGTCCTGTACTTGTGTTATATTGTCTGTGCCTTCCTTTGACAAGATGTTTTTTTTTTTTTTTTTTTTTTTTACCAGTTACGACCCTGTTGGCTTCAGTTTTGTGTAAACACATACACACTGCCTGTCTGATGATCTTCTGTCTGTGTGTGTGTGTGTGTGTGTGTGTGTGTGTGTGTGTGTGTGTGTGTGTGTGTGTGTGTGTGTGTGTGTGTGTGTGTGTGTGGAGGAATCACATGCTGTAACTATGGGGCTTTGTCCCTTTAAGAACTTCTGCACACTGCTATTATTATCTGTTCACAGCAGGGTTTAAAAGGCAGGTTGAGGATCCCAGGCATCATTTGTATGGAACCCATCATGGAGAGAGTGGTGCGACTCATCTTTCTTGGGTTGTTGCTGGCTTTCGGTACGGCAACACCAAACAAGGTAGGGTAATATATGAATAGTATTGGCGTATGCTTAAATTGCAGAGTAGCACTTCAACCGTTAACATTATTTAGTATGCAACATATGAAATATAACAGTGTAATGTAACGGTAATGTAATTATCTCATAATGTGCTTTTTTATGCAGACAGGACACTATTTAGGCCACAGGACACTATTTCCCAGTTCTGTACTTTAGGCAAACTTTTATTTTTTTTTAACATTCAATCATTTCAACACAGTGAACTATGTCTCTTTGACAAACACCATAACAGAGGTGAAGGACCTGTGTGGGTGTGTGCGTGTGCACGCCTTTGTGTGTGTGCATGTGCGTGTTGAATGTTGGATTACTATGAGTTTGCAATAATTCCCAAATCTAGCTTGCTTTGTTCAACATTGTTTTCATTCTCTGGTCAAGTTCTACTTCAACAAGTCGATTGTGTTTTGTGGTGTAGGACTGGGACATCTACAGCTTCCACATTAACTCCACTGTGACCAATCGCTATGCCACCACTGTCATCACCAGCCGTGTGGTCAACCGCGTGGATGCAGCCAAAGAAATACATTTCCAAGTCAGGATCCCTAAGAATGCATTCATCAGCAAATTCAGAATGTGGGTCTCTCTTAATTGAGATATAACAGCAAAGGAAGAAGAAAAAGAAAAAGCAAACATCAATTAAATGCAGGATTTGCTAGCATTTGGCTGGCACAAAAATGTTTCAACACTTTCATGCTCTATGTCAGGGGTGGCCAACCGGTCACAGACTAAGAGCCACGTTTTTCACTGTGTTACTGCAAAGAGCCACATCAAACGGTCATAACGGTTATAAAACCGCTGCGACAGCTGTCACGGTCCCGAATAGATTTCCCCTCTCCTGCCATAAGACACGTGCATTTGTGTGCAGGTTAAAATATGCATCACATGAATTAGCCTAGAGAAGAATAATGGTCATTTTGATCTGTATGTTTCACTGTTTTGTTTTCTCTGAAATCCAGCCTGGAATTGTTGACAAAAGTAAACGAAATCTTTAGCTTTGGGGTCTGTGGAGCTAACACATAATCAAATGGTGGTCCGTGGCTCAAATTCTGAATAAATGGTGGGCCCTGGTATTAAAAAAAGGTTGAAATACACTGGTATAGGGAATACATGACTGCGTTTTTGACGGTTTCATGTGGAAGCCCCTTAAGAGCCGCATGTAACCAGCTGAAGAGCCGCATGCGGCTCACGAGCCGCGGGTTGGCCACCCCTGCTCTATGTGCTTCAAATCTCACACAATTTAGATAAAAACCCAAAAGTGACCTTTTGAATTTAGTTAAAAAAAAAGAATAATAAATAAAAAATCTGGTCTGCCTTGATCCAATGAGTTCTCTATTTTATCAAGGCTATAACATTTTTCATATGTGCGGAAAGTTACTCACTTCCATCCAGGGTACGTGTCGAGTCGTAACCAAACGTTTCATGACAAAGTACAACAATGTTTCAGATCTTTTACACGGTTGGTCTTTCTCAGGCATATCGAAGGCCAGATGTATGATGGTGTTGTGAAACCAAAGGAGCAAGCACAGCAGCAGTACAGTGAAGCTGTGTCGCGGGGTGAAAGTGCCGGTATCGTCAGGTGAATGATGACACTGATGTGCATTATCAATGTAAAAATAGTAACATTCATGTGTTAAAAGTATAAATACGAGCTGCGTCTCTCTTTCTGGTACAGTTCTGTGGCGAGAACACTCGAGGAGTTTAAGACCTCTGTGACTGTGGCTGCTCTACAAAAGGTGACCTTTGAACTCACATACGAGGAGCTTCTGAAACGAACACTGGGCAAATATGAGCTGCAGATCCATGCCCGACCCATGCAGCCTGTCAAAGACTTCAAGGTAATTTCATACAGTAGGATTAGGGGTAATGTGACATATTATGAAAATACTGTTGCACTTGCAACTCATACAGATGTTGGTTCTATCATTAACATGATTATGATTGTTTGTTTGTTTGTTTGTTTTTTTCAATTCCAGATGGATGTATACATCAATGAGAATCCAGGCATTAGCTTTGTCCAGGTTAAAGGAGGCCTAAGTACCAATGTTCTGGCCAATGCCATTACAAAAACACATGCTCAAAGTCAGGTAGGACATCATCGAGGTACTGTCCAGTGAAGTTCAAAATGATACAGGGGCCAGGGCACAAGTACAATATTGTTTTAATGGTAAACAAAATATACTAATTGGGTAATATTACTACCTGGGGGCAAGATGTGACCAGATGTGACACCAGACTGTTGGGTTGGGCCCTGGACACACAGGGCCCAGTCGATATCAAACTGATGTGTGAGTGTGACCATTTGTGATGTCAGGATATGTGACCATATATGGAAACCTGGTAAATCCACATATGGGGCATCACGTGATGTCACATGCTCCTCTTACCCAGGTTGTGACAAACTCACACACCAATGAAAAATGCACAGTTAACTACAGATTTAAAGCTCAGTATTACTGATAATACATTTTGCACCTCGTATGAAGGCATGTCGGGAACACAAACGAAAACATAATATGTTACTTTATTGTGACAAAAAGTGATATATCACCACTGTCGTTATTCTCATTTTTCAACTTTTTAATTGTTGTTTTATATAGACTGCTGCTGAGAGCTCAAAGAAGCTCCAGTGCGAGGCAGATGTTTAATTGTTAGTGTTGTGGTACCACCTGCTCTGCTGTGTTACATAACTTTATGTACAGGTTACTTTACTGTCATAACAGACCTACACGCAGATTCTCATCTAGACTGTCTAACACAAGTAACGATAGCTTTGATTCTAAAAAACAGATTTGTTCATTTTCTGAAAAATGAAAAGTGTTACAGATATAATTACAGAGATATAATTACATATAATATTAACAACGTACCCAGCACTGTGCAGTCCACAACTTACCGTATTTGATAGTCCATGTTCATTTCAATCTAAATTGCCATTTGTGCAAGATTAATACAGTGCGTATGTGAAGAATGCATTGCTACAGGGAAACCCTTAATGAGTGATGTGTTCCCAGGCTTGGGTGCATTTTTATCCTACAGAGCAACAGCAGATCATGTGTGACAGCTGTGGGGAGCAGGGAATGAATGGAGACCTAGTTGTTGTTTATGATGTCAACAGGGACCATTCAATTGGAGACATCAAGGTATGGTGACACATCATTGCAGAACAACATAATATGGAGGTAGATATTGCAAAAGAATATGCAAAATAGTATGTGATCTGTGTGAAGGTGGTGAATAGGCCTTAAGAAGTTCATAGTAGGATGGATGACTCAAGATGATTGTACTGTTGAAGCTGAACTTACAGTATATTGTTTAATGTCAAGTGTTAAGTTGAGAATTATTAAGTGAGATTTCTTCAGTATCTCAGTCTTTACAGCTGATCTTATATTGTTTAATGTCAATGTGAGTTGAGAATTATTAAGTGAGATTCCTTCATCATCTACACTGTAGATGATCTCACTTGATGATGATCTCACTTAATGTCAAGTGTTAAGTTGAGAATTATTAAGTGAGATTTCTTCAGTATCTCAGTCTTTACAGCTGAACTTATATTGTTTAATGTAAACGTAAGTTAAGAATTATTAAGTAAGATTTCCTCATCATCTACAGTCTTTACTGTACCCCATATTGACAGTAGTTTTCCCTCTTCTTTTCTCACCTGCAAAGGTGTCCGGTGGGTATTTTCTTCATCACTTTGCCCCAAGTGATCTCCCAGGGATACCAAAGAATGTTGTCTTCATCATTGATCGAAGTGGCTCCATGCATGGCATAAAAATGCATCAGGTATGCTATGGTGTGTTGTGTTTTGCAAGAGCATACTGTTGTTAACTTGCACTGAGATCAATTAAATGTTGCCATACACAAAATGAATGAAGTCCTTCTAATTTACGAAATTATCAAATTTCTCAGACCCGTCTTGCTCTTCTACACATCTTGGGAGACCTGGTGGAGGAAGACTACTTTGGTTTGATTACTTTTGACAGCAGTGTTTCCACCTGGAAGAAAGAACTCTCCCAGGCCAATAGTGAAAACCTGGCAGCTGCCAAAGAGTTTGTACGGAACATCCGAGATGCAGGATGTATGTGTGGTTCTGATCTATACATTTGTAGTTTATGAAATGATGCCAGAATCATAATGGTAAACAGATGCGTTTTTCTTCTCATTTTAGCCACAGACATCAATGCTGCAGTGTTACATGGTGCAGAAATGCTGGAACGAAACCCCAGAAATGGTTCTGCATCTCTTCTTATACTTCTCACTGATGGTGATCCAACCTCAGGTAATTTTCCCCGCTAGAAAAATTATCATGATTATATGATTATACTGTAAATGGGTTCACCGTTAATTTGGTTATCATTACAGGAGTGACAAATCTTGAAACAATACAGAACAATGTAAGAAAGGCCATAAATGGGAAATACCCACTGTACTGTCTTGGGTTTGGATTTGATGTCAATTTTCAATTCCTGGAGAAAATGGCTTTGGAGAACAACGGTGTGGCACGAAGGATTTATGAAGATTCTGATGGTGACTTGCAGCTTCAGGTTATTTATTCTAATAATTGCCTCCACCAGGTTGAAGAGTTATGATAAAATTCCCTGTGTCTAAATGTAGACAACACTTCTGTGTCTAAATTTAGTTGAAAATGATTACTGTAAGTAATCTGTTTCTACATTTCCAGTAGAAAAAAATATATATCAACATGAGGATCAAGACTGAATGTTAAGGAAATTCCCAAATCCCGACTATAATCTATTTCACCAGGGTTTCTATGAAGAGGTTGCCAAACCCTTATTGACAGATGTGATAATGATCTATGTTGGAGGGACTAATCTAACCAAGACCAACTTCAACCAGTACTACAATGGCTCTGAAATTGTGGTGGCAGGTCTCATTGACAACAACACTGAAACGTTTACTCCACAGGTCGTTGCCCTTTCGGTAAGGAAAACTGCACAATGTCTATTGTACACACAGAGAAAATTCTTGATGCATGAACAACATACTGTACAAGTCATTCTTGACAGGATTTTTGACACAAGGTTATGTTTTGATGATTATAGAAAAGCATAAAGATGGAGTTTAAGTCTGATCAAGATAGCAGGCTAGAGTCCACTGGAACTATTTCTGACCACCACCTCCAGAGGGTCTGGGCCTACCTCACAGTGAAACAGCTCCTGGACAAAGAGTGAATATGCCGTCTTTCACCTATTCTAATCATTGTACTGTGTGTGATATATAATTTACAGTCACGTGACTCAGTCAAACGACTTCATGTGTCAATTAGGTTGCAGTTATCTGGTGCTGAGAAGGAGAATGTGAAGAAAGAGGCCCTGGAGCTGTCTCTGAAATACAGTTTTGTGACGCCACATACATCCATGGTGGTCACAAAGCCACCAGGGGAGAAAACACAAGTTCTCCATAAACCCAAAGAAGGAGAGGGGCCAGTGCCTCCACGAGCAAGGGCTGGGTTAGGAACTCGCAAATTACCACCTTATCGACTCGGGCGGCTGCCTGTCCCTGTTCAAGCAGGTATAGTATGTTTACATACTGCAACTCTATCATGTCCAAGCTAATATGTTGTCTGGTGTTCATATCCAGATTTGATTAAACACAATTGGCCATTTTTTCAGATATTAAAGCAGCAGGAGGCCAAAGGATTTTTGGACTGTGTTCAATACAAATATGCAAAAATAAAACTGTATAATTGCTCAAGTTGATATGATTTTAGGTAGCCAGCAGTAAAACAGCAATCTACTCTATAAGCAAGCAGCCAAGCACACAACATGTCACAATGTGATTTGCTATTTTTGCAGTACATTGCTGACAGTGTGTGTGTCAATACATCCGATGATAGATTGAAAATGTTAAAAAATATTCTTGTTAATGTAATATTCTTTGTCTTCCAGAGAGAGGGATGGAGAGGGGGAGACTGAGAGTACCAGAGAGAGAACCAGAGAGAGAGATGGAGAGAGAAGTTGTCAAAGTCACCCGCGTGATAGCGGGTGAACCAGCTGTCAATAAAGTCCGCGACCTAGCAGGATCACTGGATCACAGCTGGGTCGCTCGAGTTCAGAATTGTAATTGAAACTTATCTGCCAGACATTTATCTACATTCCAAAATATGCATTTTTGGTGCATTTTGTCTGCCAGTGTGAACATTAACTTTTCCAGTATACGCCAAAAGTGCATAACATTAACCAGACTATTCCAGTATATAATTATAATGCCATTGGCATTTCAATATTGCAATGCCAATGACATTTAATGGGATGTAAAAACACAGAATAAACTGGGAAAGCACCATCCAAGGAATAATTAAAACAAATAGGTTAACAAAAAGTGCCTACAAGTTTGTAATACAGTTTAATTTGGTTGCAGCAATGGATAGTGGTAAAGGATATGACGATGCATATCTAACAACAGCAACAAAGGCACCAAGAACAAGCCAAGGTACACAAATTACTAATTAAAAAATGCTTTTCCTAGTTAGTACTGTTCATTGCTATAGATAACAAATCATGTAATAGAAATAACAATGATGTTTTTTAGTCTTGCATCTACAACATATTCATGCATATCCAGCCTGCCTTCATCAGTGTCAAATGTATAGAGGTTCTCAAACAACCACTCATGGCAACCAGAACTGCACTGATAATAGCATATTGCACTACATACAGTAATGTGTAAATCTTTGCCCATGCATAAGATACAATATGTCACAAGGACAAGATATCTTATCCATTTTGGACAAATTGAAAATTACTATAGTGTACTTGATAATTAATTCCCTAGTCTGACATGAAACGTTCAAAATAGTGGATCTACCAACTCACAACATGATGACAGGTTAAATGACTGAAAAATGTTGAAATCACTGTAATTTTATGCACAATTGCTCAAATATTATGTATGTATATTAACCTAACTTTTTTATTTACATTCTACACATTTTCCTCATCTTTCGGGTCTTTCTTTATCTCTCTTATTTTTCTCTATATGCGTTAGTACTTCTGCACCACAAGTTTCTGTTAGGAGCTGAAAACCAGACCATCCCACTATGTTATGATGTCAGTGCCAAACACCTGAAATTACTGCAAGATCCCGACACAGGTGAGGTTACTCCAGTACTGTATATACCGGTACATTCTGTTTGGCTGTGTGACATTAGTGACATTACTATGTAACCCAGGAAGAAATGTCTGTGGGTTTGTCTGTGCGCGTGTCACACACTCCATATTTGGGCATTTTTGACCCAAATATGGAGAACTCCATATGCCAGTAGTGAGACGCAAGCAGCTCTCCTTCTCGTCAATCTCGTGTAAGACACAAAGCATCTAACTTCTAGCAGTTGTGAGCTGTGTTGTGTGTTGTGATCTGGTATCTTCTTTGTTGCCTCAGGGTTGTCTGTGCATGGCAAGCTCAGGCGATCACTGGAGGGAGGCTTCCAGAAGATTGTTATTCACTACAAAAATGATCTGCGCATTGAGTTGAATACCAATTCCATCACTGTGCAAGACGGACAGAATGTGAAAGCTTTTCCCTGGGGCCAGGAGGACCACGCAACAGCAGGAAGGTATACCAATTAAGCCTGCATTGCCTACTCCAAAGTGACATACACTGATGGTGTAGTAACATGAGGTTGCCGGTAAAACAGTAACATTTTAAAAACATGCCTTTGTCATAATCTAGTTTTTAGTTTGCATTTGGTTGTATACTTTTTCAGGATCATAAAATAAAATGACATTGGGATGGTTGTTTATCTGTAGTGTCACACTAATTCTGCGGGACAATGAGATAGACGTTTCAATTGGAGATACGCGTATGGTCATCCTGCTTCATCAGCGGAAGGGAGAGAAACTTCTCTGGCCTGTGTTGAGACAGTTTCCATCAGGAAACAACACTGTAGGAATTTTAGGTGAGTGAGATAGGCTAATATAATTATTTGTGTAAAACTTAAGATTGGATTGTGTGTTACAAAGTATAATGTGTGCTTGATGTTGAGTGTGTGTGTGTGGGGGGGGACTGGTTGGGGGGTGCGCACGCGTGCGTGCGTGTGTGTGTGTGCGCGCGCGCGCACGCATGTCATTGTGCGAGTGTGTGTATGACAGGGAGAGCGAGTGTTTTCTCAGGTGGGGTACATGCATGTGTACTTGATTTTCAAAATATAGTTGTTTATTTGGGCACAGCAGGTTATAAGTAACATACTTGCACTTGTATCAACACTGGACCACGGTGTCCCAGCCATTTGTTTTGAAACAAAGGAAACAAAAAGCAACTATCAGATATACAGCAAATACAGACAAAGCAAAAATAGAGCAATAGATTCAAAAATCAAAACAAAGACTGAGGGCAAAAAACACAAACTAGAAAATCATTTCCTGCAGAAAGTGATGTGCAGTACAACATGGGTCTTAAACCTTTCAGCCTGCGAACGCAGTTGATTCATGAACCCAAATTAACCCTGCACAAGGTGTACGTTAGATTTCTCCATAATGTGCTGTATTGTACCGAATATAAGTCGACCTCCATTTTCTCCATTTTCAGGACTTTTCAAGACTTTAGGATATTTCTATTCCCAGAGGAAAAAAATGCTTCTCAGTTTAAGCTCAGAAGCGTCTCTTGAGCAACCACGTTTATTTCTCATTTTAAGATCACCTAAAGATCACCTATGCCTCTTTATGGCTCCTAAGATGAATACTATGATCCATAAATGAGGCAAAGCTGAAGTCTCTCCATTGGCTGTTAGAGCTGTATTTGAGAGATAAATGAGACAAAGCTTAAATGCGTAAATATAGCAAGATTTCGGTTTTGTCTCATTCACTTATGTTGAAGTGTACTATAGGCAACTTTTTAGCCAAAAATCAAAATGTTTATATAGCTATATATTTTTTGCTTTTTATTTTATTATACATAAATAATTATAAATATTTCATAAATAACAAACATAAATAACAAGCATGTCCAATCCACCCCAAAATTTGGCATGTCCAATCCACCTCAAATCTTAATCATAGGCACCCCTGTTTGTTGCAAAAACATGATTTTTGGGGGTGTGAAAGCCTCCAAATCACTTACATGATCACAACAGTGACTTGATATTGTGACTTAATATTGCCTGTTATAAACAAATAATTGACAGTCATTGACTCATGACAAGGCAGGGCTAGTGTGTGGGGGAGAGGATGTTGTGGGGGGATTTGTATTAAAGGAGAATTCCACACCAAAACACATTGTTCATCCATCTACCTTGATTCCTGTGACATGATACATGATGCCCTTGATTTCTGTCATAGATGCCCCCTTTTCAACATTTCACCCTGAGGTCCCCCTCCCTCCAATGCAGTTTGCATTGCTCCAGATTGTCTTTATTCTAATGCAGGTAGTAGCTGTAAACTTTTCACACATCACATCAAACCACACACTCCAAGATAATTGGGCCACTACGTGATTTTAAAAAACTCAGGTGGCATCCATGCAACAGGAGTTTCTACCTGAGTGATTGGAGAGGAAAGTGGCAAAAGAGGAAAGGAGGAGAGATTACCTTTGGGATTACATGTAAATGTTGCGCCAGAGTGGTGTAAAACACATGTATAAGTGCATGCATCAGTATACTACTAAAAAAAATAATGTGTGGAAAAACGTTTGGAGCTACTAAAATGCACACATTAGAATAAAGACAACCTGCACCAATGCAAACTGTTGGAGGGGAACTTCAAGGTCAAGGGGGGAATGTAGAAAAAAGACATCTATGACAAAAATCAAGTAATATATATAATGTCACAGCGATCAAGGTAGATGAGTGCCAAATGTGTTTTGGTGTGAATTCTCTGTTAATCCATACAGAGAGCCATATCGGGATGAATGTATGTTTCCTGAGGCTGGTTTTATGCCTAGCCTTCCAGTGATGTTATGCTCTCTCAAAACATAGTATTATTATTAGTCAAACTGTATTATTCTTCAATTACATTATGAATAAACCACCAACAGTTACACAATGGAACACAATATATGTGCATTTTAGACCAATGGAAAGTAATGCTGAAAGCATTGATTATGTGGTTTTGTATTGTTAAAGCAGATGATTGAATTACACTTTTAGTACAATACTTTTAGTAAAATACAAGTTTAGTTTAGTGAAAACTAAAAAAAAACAGTCATAGCTGTCATCACAAATGTGATGATGAGGACATTACAAATGTGATTGGCAGTAGCTATAGCCTAATTTTAGTTTGTGCAACACTAATGTTTAGAATTTGTTCAGAAAAAAACCCTACTATGACACATGACATGTGACATGACGTAGTTAAACCATCATGAAATTTTGAAAATGTTGTCTTATATAGGTTGTATTTGTATACCAATTCCAACCCCTGGTTTACCCCCTATTTCATTGACATTTTTTCTTATTTGGATGACTCTATCATAAAAAGCCTTGAATGATTACTATTGCAATTTCATTTGTTTAATACCTTGGAGATTGGCTGGCCTAAAGTGAAGGGGCAGTGTTTAGTAGGCTTATAGTAGACCTATAACAGGCAGACAAGGAAACCTCTGCACCTCCCTGGGCTGGGATTTGCCATAAAAAAGCCGGGGCGCCTGATGGAGGGGACAGGAACTGGTTGGAATAACGTGTTCCTTTCACGCGCTACGTCCAACCAGGGAAACTCCCCCCTGTCAGGTGAAAAGAAGGCAGCTTGGACTCCTCATGCATTGAAGGAAGCATGAGGCCAGTCCGCTGCCTCCCCAGGTTGGTGGAGGGTGTGTAGAGCCCAGGATCACATTAGGAATTGGCACTGGGTGAAAAAATGGGTTACAAAATCGTGGGATAAAAAATTATTTAAAAAACAACAACAACAAAAAAAGGTACACAGGGTTAAGGAAAGCAGAGTTGAAAGGAAGGCTCTGAAATTCAAGTTATGAATACAATTCGCCAAAAAAGAAAAGAAAAGAAAAACATTTGTAGCATAGGCTATACACAGCCAACTATAATGTGCTCACCATATTTAACATGAGAGTATTTAAAACATAGCACACTTCTTTAGATAGTTTTCAAGAATATATTAAGTATTTTTGTGATATTGCTACGGCTTTTACTTGAACAGAATGTGAAAAAGAAAACAGTAGTACTAAGTAATGGTTTGTAATAATCAGTCATGTCTTGTCTTACCAGTGGCAAAGCCTGCAGTTTATTCCATACGGCAAGAAACCTCTGTTTCAGCAAGACTCGGCATGCATAATATCGAGGTTATTGCTCTCAGGTATGATAGAGTATCTGTTTTGATATTTTTAAGTCTCAGACCATGTCTTTACCAAACCTGATTAGTATTCCACAGCTTGATACTGTGAACGGTGTACTAGCTAATGTGTCTTTCACAATGAATATACTACTGTACACTACTGTACTATGTTGCTGTGATACTGTCAGGCCCGGGTGTGCATTTTCGCCTGCCCCCGAAAATGGTAGCTGTATGGGGGGCGGCTTCATGAAGTCACCCCATTCCGTTTTCAGTTGCTTGACTTATATTAGTCAAGTAAGCATCAATAATAACATCAGTTGGTGTTGATGTTACAACAGGCACACATCATGCATAAAGCTAAAGCTCTGATTCACCGAGTTTTCTGTTTTCAATGATGAAATGATGTTGGGTTATTAAATTTAATTTGAAATATCTTTGAAATTTGGGTTGTTTTGCATGCCATCATGTTTGGTTGGGCACTCAGGGCACTGTTTCACTGTGCCATAAAATATTTGTCCTGTAGAACTGCAGTGCAGACTACAGTAAACCTCTGTATAATGATGCTGTTAGAGACATCTTTCATTAACAACATGTGTTTTTTTTCTGTAGAACATCCGCTGTGGACTACAGTAAAACCTCTGCCCCGACACTTGAATGTTGGTCTGTATCTCCTGAGCTCGCTCTTCAAAGAGAACTATCTGACTTCCTTGTGACACAATTATAACTGAGTGCACCATTACACTAAATAAATCCCAAACACTCTGTGTGCGCGTGTGCGTGCCTGTCCATCTGTGAACAGTCCTATCAATGACGTGAAAGCGTGCACTTCCTCAGCCTTGTACAGCTCCATCACTATCCTGATTGGCTATGACTGGCAAGTTTGTAGAAGTGGCTTGTTTTGTACAAAATGCCTCAAATCACAAATGCAATGTCCGATTGCTGTGAAACTTTGCCTGCATAATTGCATAATCCCACTTCTGCATTATGCAAAACTGGTACCCTTTTCATATCGGCCTAATATAGCACTACCAATGAGCAGTGTTTAATAGTTCATACAGTAACATGTCGACTACAACTGCTTCATTGCTGAAGGTGCACTCAGACATACAGTAGGCCTACGAGTCACCAAGATGCCAAAAGTGGCTGCCGCGGGAGTCTCTTCCGGGTTTTTAGACAGCTGGTGGATGGAAATGAAGCTCCACACATGTGGCAGCTTGTAGTGTGGCACTACATGTGCCACAGGTGTTTTTATTTGGTGTTTTGTTGGTACAAGACTCATTTTGGTTGCTAGCATGCTGCTTAGAGAAAATAAATACAACATATCTGCCTTCAGCAGAGCCTTTAACGCCAAATCTAAATGTATTCCGCTTGTTGCAATAAATCTATTCTGACATGAGTGTTTCCTGTTTGAAATAAACCATATACAATATATATTTATAGATAGATAGATAGATAGATAGATAGATAGATACTGTAGATACTGTAGATACAGTAGATAAATAGATGCCCACTCCTAAATGGTATTAATAGCAGCCCGATCTCACAGATAGTAGTACACTATGCACGAAATGCCCCACGGAGGAATTGCGTGCATACACTACTAAGAGCCAAAATCTGTGAATATGTACTTGGTTTTCACAAACATGGAAGTGGCCAGTTGGGGGTGGGGCAGTTTGGGTTTTATAACTATTCTGTTCCTAACACATCGCAACTCGGACGCGGCTGAGACGGCTCTGCTGACCATGAGCATTGTGAAGCGCAACTGAGTGGGGCGCTAGCCGAGCGAATTGCCACGCTGAGCATTGCGATGGTCAGCAGATCATAGGTCAATTCTGGATCATTTCTTACAATTCAACAAAGTGCTATATGATCACCAAATATTGATGTGTCCACTGCTGTAAGAGGTGTGTATTTAGCCCAAGTACGAAACATTATAAATGAAATTGCAAAAAAAAAAGGGAAAACATATTATAGGCAGCGCCTTGTAGAGAACAAGCATGTAGGTCTTCTCTACGAAACGGAAGCTGAACGTATATCTATCTAATGCGCTTATGACCACACCTCCAGTCGCAATTAAATGTGTCGGCATAGGGTAGTGGCTAAGGGAAGAAGAAAGGTGATGAAAATAACAATAAGGGTTTTTTTCTGGGCTGTGGGGCAGCACGGAAAAAACAGACAGCGCATGTTACGAAAATCGGGCCCTAATTCTTTAGTGGTCTAATACTGGTATATTTTACTTAAATTCTTTTACTTAAATCCTTGGACCACTTTTGTTCCACACTACATTTATCTTGTTTTTGGCTAATATTCCCCCAGAATATGGATGCTGGGTTTAAGGGTTCAAACCATGGTTGAACCAATTATGTATATTCTACAGGTGAGGAAAACAATCTGTGAATGTTAATGTTTGTTTGCATGGTTGTCTTGTCTGAGGTGTTTTTTGTGACTTGACAATTGAGAGACCCACAGATGCAGTTGATTAGTTTACCCTACTATTGTTCCCCCAGGATAACTGATATATATTAATCACCAAGGTGTAGTTTGAATGGAAGAAAGGTATCTGACACATAAGAGGACTGTCTCCTGTGGATTGGGCTGCATACTTAGTATTACATGTGTCATTAAAAGATAGAAAGACGTGATCAATGGTAAAATCTCCAATCATTGGTACATCGCCAGAGATAATGTTTAGCAAGTTATAGGCCAAAATCTGTAAGGAATATCAGAACGAATGCTCTGAAGAAAAGCGTGTTATCCAGAAATGGCCATATGGCCTAAATGTTGCATCTGCATCAAATAATCCAGGGAAAACAACATATACACCAGGGGTTTTCAACTAATTGTGAGCCAGGGTCCACTGCCCTGACTTAAAATTAATCGTCCACAATCCTGACAAATAATCAACCTAGTGTGGGGACCACCACAGTTATACCCCTATTCCATTCTCTTACTTTACCTTATTAAATTAAATTTATACATGAAATTTATCTTTTTAAATTCAGATAATGTATTGTATATACAATATTGATACTGTAGACACATGATGACATGATTTTATTTGTTTTTATCATGGGCACATTTCGAATTATGACTCATCAGGTCACCATTCTTGAGAATCTAACTCCCTTTTCTTTAAAATTTTGTAATTGATCAGACTTCCCAGAAACTGACAACAGTGACGTTCTTCCACAGAAGAGTTTACAAAACCTCTTTGGAAGAAAGTAGGCTACATACTTTGCTATATTACTAAATGCATGTTCAATGGCCACATAAAATGCCTTCATGGACCAGCAGTGGTCCATGGACCACCTGTTGAAGACCCCTGGTATAAACAGTTCAAAGGTTATAGCCCCAAACAATTTGGGGTGGAGAAATTTGGTGCTGATCAGTCTAGTATTTTTCAAGATTAACTCTGATATCAATGCACACACAGACAGACACGGGGGCGTTTTTGCCATTAGGCAGACTAGGTAGTTGCCTAGGGGGTGACCATGAGGGGAGGGGAGTGACCATGAGGGGAGGGGGGCAAGGGGGCGACCACCAGACATGCTTTAAAAGCATCCCAGGCTAATAAGTCTCATATGGATAAATCATACTATACATTATACTTGTCCTCTATAACTAGAATTGAACATTTATTTATTTAGTTTAAAAATAGTTAATTGCAGGGCGCCATTTTACAGCAGATTTTCCCTGCAGCCCCCCTTACCAAATGGATCCGTAAGGGTCCATTTGGTAAGGAGGGGCTCCAGGAAAAATCTTGCCTAGGGCTCCAAATTGCTTAGAAACACCACTGGACAGACAGATCAACAGAGACAGACGGGATCATCCACAGAACTGATAGCAGATATAATCATTACAATAGCTTGGATTTTGGACTGATGACAGAAGAGTAGGTAGTCAATAGTGACGTCAGTGGAATAGACTGAATTTGGCCTCTAATCTAAAGAGAGGGTTTGTCCCTTTAAGAACTCCTGCACACTGCTATTGTCTCACAGCCAGGGGCGGATATAGCATTTCCCAATTGGGGGGCAGGCGAAAACGGTATGGGGGCGACATCGCACGCATACCATTTTAGGTTACAGGATTTATATTAAGCAAGTATAAGCATCAATAATAACATCAGTTGTAGAAGTTGCAACAGACACACAGCATGCATAAAGCTAAAGGTCTGACTCAGAGAGAGTTTCGGTTTTGAATGATGAAATGGTTTCCATTTAGTGATACAACAATTGAAGTTAGTGTTTCAAATCATTTTAATTATAAGCACTTTAATTTGAAATTTGGGTCGTTTGCATGACATGTTGTTTAATGAGGCAGTCAGGGCATTTAGGGGGGCATTGCCTCCCCATGCCCATGCCTAGATCCGCCCCTGCTCACAGCTGAGTTCAAAAGGCAGGTTGAACATCCCAGGCATCATTTGTGTGGAACCCATCATGGAGAGAGTGGTGCGACTCACCCTTCTTGGGTTATTGCTGGCTTTTGTTTCCACAGCACCAGTGAAGAAGGTAGGGTAATATATGAAAATGACATGCATGTATTGAGGAGTGATTAAATTGCAGAAAGAATATTTAAAATGTGATGGAACGGTCTAACATAACAGATGCTTTGCTTTTTTTAATGCAGACTGTTGAGTTGAGCTCAGTTGAAAGTGATTTAAAGGTTTTCTCAGTTCCATGGTTGCTCTTTAGAACAATGTATTTTTTCTTGAATCTTTCCAAATGATGTAGATGTAGTATAATAGTAAATGAGCACACATCATTCAATCCCAACTCCACTTCCCCCATTACATGGTAGAATAAAACTATCGTAACCGTAAATTGTGTCAACACAGTCAAGTGAACTATGTCTCTTCGACAAACACTACAAAATCAGCTGAAGGTGAAGGACCTGCTGACTGTTACTTTGAGTGTGTGTGTGTGTGTGTGTGTGTGTGTGTGTGTGTGTGTGTGTGTGTGTGTGTGTGTGTGTGTGTGTGTGTGTGTGTGTGCGGGTGCGGGTGCGGGTGCATGTGCCTGCCCATGTTTGTGTTTTTGCAGAAAGCAGTAGAACCTCTGGATGTACAAAGGCCTCTCTTGTGAAATGCAAGCGGTTGTTGAAATTGAGTACTTGGGTATTTGATATAAGGGGTGTTTCTGCCATAGGACCAATGAGATTCCCAATCTGCTATTCTTGGCTCAACTACCTGTTGTCTGCATTGTTTTTATTCTCTGGTTAGTGCTGGTTAGTGGTCAGCTGGGTTTTGTTTTGTGTTGTATACTTCCAGGAGGACTGGGACATCTACAGCTTCCACATTAACTCCACTGTGACCAATCGCTATGCCACCACTGTCATCACCAGCCGTGTGGTCAACCGCGTGGACGCACCCAAAGAAATACATTTCCAAGTCAGGATCCCTAAGAATGCATTCATCAGCAAATTCAGAATGTGGGTCCCTATAAAGTTGAATTGATAAAAAACTAACTTAGCCCAAATCACGAATCTATTACTTACTTATATACTGCAGACTTTCGAGCTATCTTACACTGTTTCTTCTTTCTCAGGCATATCGAAGGCCAGATGTATGATGGTGTTGTGAAACCAAAGGAGCAAGCACAGCAGCAGTACAGTGATGCTGTGTCCCGGGGTGAAAGTGCTGGTGTCGTCAGGTAAATTTTAGCACGCCACTGAGGTGCTTTTTCCATATTAAAAATAGTAACATTCATGTGTTATGTGTGAGTTTACAGATGAGATGGATCTTTCTTTCTGGTACAGTTCTGTGGGGAGAACACTCGAGGAGTTTAAGACCTCTGTGACTGTGGCTGCTCTACAAAAGGTGACCTTTGAACTCACATACGAGGAGCTTCTGAAACGAACACTGGGCAAATATGAGCTGCAGATCCACGCCCGACCCATGCAGCCTGTCAGAGACTTCAAGGTAATTTCATACAGTACTCATCCAGTTTCATGAATGAGTTTCATCCAGTTTAAAAATACTGGTACACTCATACAGTTTTTGGTTCTGTCACTCTTAAAAACTCTTGTACTTACTTTTTGTTTGCCAATGCCAGATGGATGTATACATCAATGAGAAGCCAGGCATCACCTTTGTCCAGGTTAAAGGAGGATTAAGTACCAATGCTCTAGCCAATGCTGTTACAAAAACACACGCTAACAACCAGGTAACGCTACTGTCATGTGCAGTACTACGTTATTTTACAGGGTGCTTGGTAACATTAGTATTCGCACATCATCAGTAACCATTGTTGGTCAATATTATTTAGGAGAGTATTATCTTTACTTTACTTATGACTCCTTAGAAAAAGTAATATGTTTACATTACATTACTAGAATCAAAGAATAATTACATATTAAAGTATTACTTTCCCAAGTCTCCCCTCCCACCCACAAAGAAATAGGGTAATGTACACCACAGTCTGTTTAGTGACAACATATGTGCAGAATGCTGCAGTGGATTAGGATCTACAAACTACAGTACAGTGCATCCATGTTGTTATCTGTTGATAGCTTCTAAATCTGTTCTATTTTCACGTGGAACAACAAGCTCAAAAGTAATAAGTAATGAGGCAAAGTAACATATTAGAGTAACATATTACTTATTACACATTTTGGCAGAGTAATATCTTTACTTTACTTTTGCTGGAAAAGGTACACTGTCAGTAACACATAATGTAATTAACTTTTAACTACTAAATACTTCTGCTTCTACAAATATGGGAATGCATTACTTAAAAAAGAAACATTGGTGAATTTGTTTTTTACAAAACCATACACACTAATGGCAACAATGTCTTTCACAATATATTGTATACCTTTCACAATATACTTATGGTTCTGCAGTCGTTTATGTTTCTTAATAACTTTGAAATTGAAAATAATAATAATAATCTAGTCTCCTGAATACTCTGCTATTTAATTAGCCTTGTCATTTTGATTTTGTGTTGAAACAGCCTGGCGGCTCCGGCCCTCGACTTGTACCAAATTTGTCCCACTGTGTATTTGAGTTTTACATCCCTGCTCTATGTGAAGTGAAGAATGTGTTGCTACAGGAAAACCGGTAATGAGTGATGTATTCTGTTTCCAGGCATGGGTTCATTTTTACCCCACAGAGCAACAACAGGTCGATTGCTGTGGAGAACATGGAATGAATGGAGATCTGGTTGTTGCCTACGATGTTAACAGGGACGTCTCACTGGGAGACATCATGGTATGTAATCTTAAAGGGACATTTCACCGTTTTTGCAAAAATATATGTAAAGATATGTTACTTACTAGGAGATAAAGGACACTTTCCTGCTGGTCGTTATGTGTGTAATGTGCTTTTAGTTATTTTAGAGTTTAGCAGTGAGCCCAATGTCTCTGATGTCATGGACACAACTTTCTGGACTACAATTCCCACAATTCTTTGGTGCACTGCTACTCCCTGTGGATAGGGGGAGGGCTGTCTCAAACCTTGAGCATACCAGACTCTGAACTGCGTACAAAAGATGCAGCATCTTGAGGTCACATGACGTGTTTTATACAGGCGCTGGATCGAAAGAGACGCTGGACGCTATGGGCTCCATTTTCGTTACATGCTAAGCCCCTTATCCCAAACCCCTTATCCCTTTTTTACTATTTTAACAACTTTTGGGAATAGTTCAATGTGCCAATCTATTGACACGTTGTGAGCATGTATACTGGCCATTTGAACTATTGAAAAATGTTTTTTTTAAATAGTTTAAAAAGGCAAAGAAGTTAAGGGATAAGGGGTTTAGCAGTGACAGAAATCTAGGCCAACGTCTTTTTGCCGCAACTTAAGGCCATGCGTCCTCTGGAAGCAGGTCTTTGTGGCACTTTGGCCATGTTTATTACCCATCCACAGCCATTCGTCTGTGGCTTTTTTTGCACTGTAATGTGCTTACAGCCTCACTGAGACAACACAAATGCCAGGAAGTCGATGACATCAGAGACTCTGGCTCCACTGCTAAAAATTATTATATTTAAAACCACATATTACACATACTGACACCCAGTGTGACTGACACCCATTTAGAAAGTGTTCCAAATCTTCTAAATGTCTTCTAAATTCTCCAATTTCATGAGTTATAACTTATATCACCATACAGACAAAATGACATGTTATTAGTGCAGTTTAATAGTGCCCTGTGTCTGTTCTTAGTATAAAAAACAACAACAACAACAACAACAAAGAAGCAAAATGTAGGAAAACCATATATGCACTTCAATCTAGTCAAAAACTAAATATCCAATTGTCTGTTGACCTTTTTGTTTCAAATTTTGTCACATGCATGAAAATGGATTTTGTTTGCGCTAAAGAGCTGAGTTCCAATGTTTCTAGTAGGCTATCCAGTAGACCTACTGACCGCACCCTTTTTCTGCCCTCTAAATTCCCTTAAAGGTGTCTGGTGGGTATTTTGTGCATCACTTTGCCCCAAGTGATCTCCCACGCATACCAAAGAATGTTGTCTTCATCATTGATCGAAGTGGCTCCATGCATGGCAATAAAATGCGTCAGGTATTGTTGGTGTTTCAAGAGCATACTACTGTTTACACATACTGTACATTTATGAAGGTCTTCTAATTCATGAAATGATCATGATTTGCTCAGACCCGTCGTGCTCTTCTACACATCTTGGGAGACCTGGCGGAAGAAGATTACTTTGGTTTGATTATTTTTGACAACAGTGTTTCCTCCTGGAAGAGAGAACTCTCCCAGGCAACTACTGAAAACCTGGCAGCTGCCAAAGAGTTTGCACGGAAAATCCAAGACGCAGGATGTATGTATGGTTCTGATCTATTTACTGTATTGCTATCAGAGCTTGTGACACCAGAATGGCAAATAGAGATGTGTTTTTCTTCTCATTTTAGCTACAGATATCAATGCTGCTGTGTTACAAGGTGCAGATATGCTGGAACGAAACCCCAGAGAGGGCTCTGCATCTCTTCTTATTCTTCTCACAGATGGTGATCCAACCTCAGGTAAATGAAATAAAACTGTTCTGTTTGCACTTTTTAAAATCATGTTTATTATCTTTTACAATTGAAGGCCGACAACACATACATACAATATGTTGCACACAGTATCCAACCAATATCATTGGTTATCATTACAGGGGAGACAAATCTTAAACAGATTCATGCAAATGTAAGAAAGGCCATAAATAAGAAATACCCACTCTACTGTCTTGGATTTGGATATGATGTCAATTTTGAGTTCCTTGAGACGATGGCATTGGAGAACAATGGAGTGGCGCGACGGATTTACGAGGATTCAGATGCTGACTTACAGCTACAGGTTAAGAGACATTTAATTACCTTTTATAGTTTATTTCAGCTTGCAGTAGATAACACTACTGTTTAGTATTTAGTTGATTTGTCATTTTTTAGCAAAATCACCATCATGATTGGAATTAATTCTCTGTCCATATAAAGTATGGAGCTTGTGTTGACGAGGTCACTCAGAACAACAAATGTCAGAGAAGGTCAGCTCTGTATATGGAAATCTATGGGTGTGGCAGTGTGTTGAGTGTACAGGGGTTTGATGAGGGTAAGACCGGGCCTGTTGATAGCTCCTGTTTTTGCTAGCTGCCGGACACAGCTTCACTAATAACTTGCAACAGGCCCATGTGTTTTAATCAATTTTCAGTCGAAAGGGACAATTGTATCAATTAACAACGACCAGCATATGGAATGTCAGCATTTCATTAGCCTACTCCTGTCTATTCCTCTATAAATAAAATAAAGGCGAAAGAAAAAACTCCATATATGGAGATCTAAGGGGTTTGAGGTCAGATGTAGTTGTGGTGAATACTGGTGAGATCAGGAATCCCCATACAGTATATGGGCGTTCCCATTTATGGGCTTAATAATGTTGACTTCAGGAAACTCTGTCCCTGATAATGTCACATGATTTGACAAGGCATGACCACATACTGACTGACTGACTGACTGACTGACTGACTGACTAACTGGATGTTTTCATTGTAAATAATAAATACAGACCAATCACAGTATATTAAGTAATAGTTTACACAGCTTTTGTTTTTTATGTGATGTTGGCAAGTTTGAGTTGCCTTAACTGATGATTTCAGATTTAAAAGCTTGCAAAATTTGAATTTAGTGCATTGTATTATTGCTATTTCACCAGGGTTTCTATGAAGAGGTTGCCAATCCCTTATTGACAGATGTGATAATGATCTATGCTGGTGGAATTGACCTAACCAAGACCAACTTCAGCCAGTACTACAATGGCTCTGAAATTGTGGTGGCAGGTCTCATTGACAACAACACTGAAACGTTTACTCCACAGGTTGTTGCCCTTTCGGTAAGGAAAACTGCACACTGTGTATTTTGTTAACTTTTTTACATGCTAGTTACATGCTGCATGAACAACATACAAGTCTGCCTTGACATTATTTTTTCTGACACAAGGATACATTTTAATCACAGAGAAGCACAAAGATGGAGTTTAAGTCTGATAAAGATAGCAGGCTAGAGTCCACTGGAACTATTTCTGACCACCACCTCCAGAGGGTCTGGGCCTACCTCACAGTGAAACAGCTCCTGGACAAAGAGTGAATATGCCGTCTTTCACCTATTCTAATCATTGGCACATTATGGGTTTTATGCATGTGATATATACTGTATAATTTACAGTCACGTGACTCAGTCAAACGACTTCATGTGTCAATTAGGTTGCAGTTATCTGGTGCTGAGAAGGAGAATGTGAAGAAAGAGGCCCTGGAGCTGTCTCTGAAATACAGTTTTGTGACGCCACATACATCCATGGTGGTCACAAAGCCACCAGGGGAGAACACACAAGTTCTCCATAAACCCAAAGAAGGAGAGAAACCATCAAGGCATGGGAGGCCAGGCCAAGCTGGTATTGGCAGTTATGGACAAATGTTTACAGCAGGAATTGGTAAATATAATCCATATTCTATGTAGAAAATCAGGTTTTTAACTCCCCTGTAACAATTTAACCTGTTTGACTTGAATAAGATTATAATTACTATAAATGTGTGCGTTATGTGTATTGATAATTATTAGCCTGTCTTTCAGAAACATTTATGGTCCAATCGATGTGAAAAAGAACATCAGTAATAAAAAGCCAAATGTGCACAACGTCAACCACCAAAATCATTACTTTGTATTTCCAATAACATTACGTTTGTACATGTGAATTGAAAACACAAAACTGCTCAGAACCTTTAGGGCAATTTTCCAAGGAATCATTTTAGAGCAATAATTCCGGTTGTATTATAAGCATGCATGCCATGTCTTGCCATGATAAGGAATATGATTTTGTCTATTTAGCTTTAGAGTTAGAGATAAGGGAAAAAACATAGTTAGTTAACCAAAGATTAGTCTAAAATGACATGCCCAAAAATGATTGGAAGTACTTAACGAAAGGTCTTGAGACATTTTGTAATAGATTTTTTTTACTTGCTTTTCAGCACTTCCCCCTCCGGTGGTCAACCACCCCCCTTTGTTCGCCATGTCCTCCCCTGATTATGACGAGGCAGGAATAATAGTACCTGTAGTCTCATTGCCGCGAATGGTAGATCTTGACGTAGACTATCATGATTATGCTGATGGTTTAATGATTGCAGCAACTCATGTCTCGGCCATCACTGAACCACCGACAACACAAGGTATTGTGCATGTAACTGTAAATACTACTGTATATATAAATATTTGAGTAAAGTTACAATTTTCAAATAAAAACGGCTTTACAAAAGACAAAGAATTACCAACACGTTTTAAAAACAAATGACATTTCTATACACATTTATTTAGAAAGGTGACTATAACAGGGCGTTATTCAGCCTTATTTCCATCAGGTATAAGCACATTGCACATGCATGATTTTCCCACCATGACATGCCCTGCTCATGTAGTTTGAGTGGAAATCATTTGACGGTCATGTGCAATTCTATATTCTATTATATTCTATCATGTCAGCATTTAGCAGGATACGCTCATCCTGAGGAAAAGAAAAGTTCTCAGACCTTAAATTCATTATCCCAAAGGCCAAAATGTATCATTTACATTTATTTATCATAGCATATTTTATATAGTATTATATTAGGGTTGTTTATATTTTTCAGGTAACTCTTTTATTTTTAAATCTAAAAATAAATGTGTAAATCTACTGATATGTGTGTCTCATTTGTCATCTTTTTTTTTTATACACTATATCTCTTTCTTTCTCTATTTGCTTTCTAGTTCCTCTGCACCACACGTTTCTGTTAGGAGCTGAAAACCAAACCATCCCACTATGTTATGATGTCAGTGCCAAACACCTGAAATTACTGCAAGATCCTGACACAGGTGAGTCCACTGCAGTACTGTATATTACCATGCAATTAGATTATGTTTTCTGTTTGGCTATATCCTTTATAGTATACTGTACTTAGGGTATATGTTTACATATTTTATTACGGTAATTTCCCTAAATGACAGTTGATCTGATTATTTGTCATAATGACACATAGCTTCCGGAGTTAGTTCAGTCAGATATACTTGAGAGGTTTTATGCTGTGCTCAAGGGCACATACTGAATATGCTACAATCCATGTGGCTGTATTCAGTATGTGCAAGACCCAATGTCATTCGCTGATGTGGCAGTCAGCTGTCCAATTGGGCGGGATATTAAGCTCTCTAGTTTAGTGCTTCTTCCTGCCTTGCTTTTGCATTATGGTTCCTGGTTGTTATATGAATACAGAAATAACAGGTGGGCTCTGTTATTTCTGTTCCCCATGGGGGGATTATTATTGTATATCTATCTCCCTGCTCTTAATGTTTAATGATGGTCTTTTATTGTGCTGAGCAGGGGGAAAAAGGTAGCAGAGCTGTGCACCAATGTAAATATTATATGCACACTTGTATTCTAAATATTGGTTAAATATTGTAAATGTTGGATAAATCTTTTCTTCAAAAAAAAAGAAAGAAAAAATCCTAAATTATCTGACGCAACTCATTACTATTGTCATGATCAGTGTTCCGTAAATGACGACTAGGCTATCGATCAAATTGCTTCAGAATGTTAGTCTTGCTGCTTTACTCAGTAACCCAGCCATTGTTGTGATCTTGTATCTCCTCTGTTGTCCTAGGACTGTCTGTGAATGGGGAGCTCAGGCAATCACTGCAGGGGGGCCTCCAGCAGATTGTTATTCACTACAAAAATGATCTGCGCATTGAGGTGAACACTGATTCCATCACTGTGCGAGACGGACAGCATGTGAAAGCTTTTCACTGGGGCCAGGACCACACAACAGCAGGAAGGTACCGGTATACCAACGTCAGCATTGCTCTCCTACTGCATATTCAAAAATGATCAAACCATGCTCATGGTGTACTATACATACTGAAGTTGACTTTATTCAGCCGGTAGTGGACAGATTTCATGTATGGATTAGTGAAACAGTAATACTGTTTCACTAATTTGTCATAATCTAGTTTTTAGATTGTATACTTTGTTATGGCAATAAAGATAAAATTATATTGGGATGTTTGTTTGTAGTGTGAACTTGATTCTGCGGGACAATGAGATGGATGTTTCAATTGGAGATACACGCATTGTCATCCTGCTTCATCAGCGGAAGGGAGAGAAGCTTCTCTGGCCTGTGTTGAGACAGTTTCCATCAGGAAACAATACTGAAGGGATTTTAGGTGAGTAAGATAATATAGAAATGCTTATACATGTAAATACAGTATATAAATGTATCTAAATTATTTGTCTAACGATCATCTGTCTTCCAGTGGCCAAGCCTGCAGTTTATTCCATATTGCAAGGAACTTCTCATACAGCAAGACTCAAAATCTATAACACGGAGGTTACTGCTCTCAGGTAGTCCAATAATAATAATAATAATAATAATAATAATAATAATAATAATAATAATAATATTACCCTTATCAACCTATTCCATAAAAACTGCCAACTGCCAAACAAATTCATTCCATATGTTGATCTGACCTTATCAAACCACTGTAGACTCAAGACACTCATAGTATTGTAGATGTTAAGTACTGTATGTGTAGTGGTAGTATTGTGCAGAAACGTTTTCACAGCTTGGCACTTGCACACTACACACTATTGTACTGCAATACTTTATATTAAGCTACTAGCTATTAAGCTAGTTATTAAGCTCCAATAAGAATGATGTTTTTTCCCCCTCTAGAACATCCGCTGTGGACTACAGTAAAACCTCTGCCCCGACACTGGACTGTTGGTCTGTGTTTGCTGAGCTTGCTCTTCAAAGACAACTGTCTGACTTTCTTGTGACACAATTATAAAAAATAATGTATAAAGTTACACCAAATAAATTTCCAACAGCTGAAAACTAAACATTTATTTAATATGAATTAAGAAACAAACAAGTTGAGTCTAATTTAGACTTTGTCATACAGTTAGTTACAATGTAGTATTAACTATGCGTCTCAGTGTCAGTTGTCACTTGACACTGGTGAAAAACTGACCTGTCTGTTACTGAATAAATATGTTTGTCTTTTTTGTTGTTTAAGTAAAGGGTAAAGTCAGACATTTTTGTTTAAAAAATAAGACAAATAATAATAATAATATATCTATCTGTATCTATGTATCTATCTATGTATACATGTAGTATCTAGCCATCTCTCTCTCTCTCTCTCTCTCTCTCTCTCTCTCTCTCTCTCTCTCTCTCTCTCTCTTTGTCTGTATACTGTATATTCAAGTACAGAGAACAGTCATGTTCTCTCAATTTCTTGGAGGATGTATTAATTATTATTGGGTTATTAAAACTGTATCTATTCTGATTTTGTTTTTGTTTTGTTTGCACTGAATCTCTGCTCATTACACAAGTCAGTTTACATTTTGCAGCAGACACTCTTAAACCATGATTACAACCAGCAAGAAGAAAAAACATCATATGCCATACATAAAGACTAGTCAAATGTAATCTACAAACTTTTAAAAAAATATATTTTTTATTGTTTTTTTTTCGTAATCTCGTAATCTACAAAGTAATATAACCATGGAATATACCTATAAATAATGGAACTATGCATATATACTAAATTGCATAAGCTATGGACCAAGAAGGGTTCTGAAGAGGTGCGTTTTCAGAATAAGGGCTCCAATTTCGTCTCATCTGCCTTTATACACTATTAGAGCATTTAGCATTGGGGAAGAGGCATTCCCACACTACTGTAAAGTCGGTAATTTCGTTACCATCCTATCTCCCTTAAACACCTCCTATACCCGTTACATTATGCATAGGTGTGGTTTGAGCGTTTTTAGCTTTCATCCAGTCCGTGTTGGTCTTGCCATTGCCTTTAATTCATCCCACATCTATTTCCCTTATCCCTACTGCTATGCCTACTCCTAAGCGAGGAGGAGTAGGCATATCTCATGCAAGGAGTGCACTTGCATGAGAATTCTCAAATGATTATAGCTCTTATTTTCAAACAATTATAGCTTTTCAAAGCCAAAGCACTTTGAAAATCATTGCGCCTGACAACCGACAGGGCGGCGCGAGGTGCAGTTTAAGGGGACAAAACACAGAAATCTCCCAGCAAAAATGCTTTTATATTAATCCAAACCCCTAAACCCCTTATGCCTTAACTCCTTTGCCCTTTTAAACAATAAAAAAAACATTTTTCAGTAGTTCAAATGACCAGTCTACAAGCTCACAACGTAATAGATTGACATGTTGTTGAAATATTCCAAAAGGTTTTTCAAAATAGTAAAAACATAATAAGGGATTTATTTGGGATAAGGGGTTTAGCATGTAACGACAATGGAGCCCTTAGTGTATTTCAATTCATTGTTGGATCCTCTTCATACTGGCCTGAAGGTGGAGCTGTCTGACTTCAGTGACTTCAGTTCCAAATTCCAACACCCAAACTCGCTGCCACTCGGCACTCGCTCACTCCAGCATGGTGGTGTTACGATGAAACAGGTGACCTGCTGAAATATGACAATTGTGCAGACAATCAATCACAAAATAGCAGCGAGTGCCCGGATGTAAATTGTTGCGAGTTGTTTATTAGCACAGTTCAACCTACGGTATTATGACCTTTAAGCCAAAGACCAAAGACGTAAGGTGTGTCTAGAATCCTACAAGATGGCACATTTTTCAGCAGGTTACAGCTGGTGTGATCGAGTGAGTGAGGCTAGTGTGCTAATGGCGAGGTAGATTACTGTTGGATAGAAATGGAACGCACGCACGCACGGCCCCACGGTTAGCCCCAGAGCCATCTAGTAGGTGAGTTGCGACATTGAGGGGGCAGAAAGCTCGCGCGCTGTTAATGCATGCATGAAATGAGGCAAACTGGAGTTGGAAATGCTTTGTTTTCAACGAGGGCAGCGCGAATAAGAGCTATTTTAGAAACGTGTGCAACATGTCGACTGTCAACTAGTATTGTAGATGACTATGACTAAAGTCTCTGTACGGTTTACGCTGTACTATTACAACAAAAACGATCTAAAATAAAGGGATTTAAGATCTTTAACTCGATGTGCTGTTATTGCCTGAGTTCATTGCATTTCTACCTACTTTCGGTCCAGGACTTGTCACAGATGCCTGTCCATAGAAGTGAACGGAGATGTCGTAACTCTGTCTACAATCTAAGGCTCTGGTTGGCCCGTGCAGGCACAGTGAATGACGTAGAATTTAGGCGTCAATTGCTGTCTTTTGTGTTTATGTCCAGCTAACAACAGTAACCCGCACGGAGTTGTAGACGATGTAATCACAGCGTTAAGGATTCATATGCGTTCAGTGACCATGATATCAATGCATTGTGCATAAATACAAAGATGAACAAAGGGTGGCTGGAGCTCGAGAGTGACCCAGGTGAGACAGCTAAGAGCAGCTAGAGTTTAGATCAGATTGCTACTACACAGCTAACGTTAGCTTCTACGTTTGATTACATGGTCTGGTCATTTTTATTCATAGTTTAGGCCTTCGTCGGTTCAACAATGGAATGAATGATCATGTATTGTAACATGATAGTTTACGTCTAGTGAAGTTAGCCAGTCCCAACGATCCTTGAAATAAATACAAAACTTAAGATACTATGACTTGCTTGCTTTGCCTATCGAGCCTTTTCATATCAGGGACATTCGGTTTGATCACCTGGTTTGGGCCACGGACCCCCATTTGAGCATACAGCTTAGCATTTGTTACACTATAATATTCAAGCCCGGATATTAATAGCTGGGATAGCTCAGCAGCTTTCACGACTTGGGGATAGATCTAGTTCTGTTCAATCATAGAAGCTGTGTAACAGAACTAGCCGCAATTTGCAACAATAGATTTGTATTTTATAATGGATAATGGATCTAGAGTTGCAATACACTCCATCAACTTTCTACTAATGAAATCTCATCTCAGAGCTTATCCTCTTTCTATCTGCAAAGTGTTTGTTTGATTAAAAAAACGCAGCGTAAACATAAACATGTTGTGCAAATTCTAACCAGGGCGTACACAGAGCCACTAGGATGAGGATTCTCCAGCACTTCTCAGCTGCAGAAAACTTTTTGTCAGAAAGTAGCTCATAACGTGTCTATGGTTGGTGCATTTTTATCAAACAAACGCTGTTCCTGCAGCTACGATGTTTGTAAGTTTAGCATATAAAACAAAGTTGTAAATTGCAACTTGACCAGAGCTAGCTATGGAATGTGTAGAAATGAAGAGTACAAATTAAAGTTTTGACACTTGCTTGAATCTGTAGGATATTTTATTTTGTTGCTTCACAGCAGGTCTACAACATTTCAGTAAAATTAAGTAAAAAATAATTGAATGATATGTATTGTTTTGTGGTCATTGCAGGACTATTCACTCTGTTGGTGGAAGACTTTGGTGAGTTGAAATCAGCATTAAATACAAGGCCTGGCCTTTGAGTATTGTAACTTCCAAGCAAATGGAGAAAAATATTTATTTATTTTATTATTATTATTATTATTATTTCGATTTTTTTTCTTTAGGTGTCAAAGGTGTCCAAGTAGAAGAAATATATGATCTTCAAAGCAAATGTCATAGGTATGTACTACTATTACACAGTAGTTATTTAGAAACAATGTCATATACCACAAAATATGAACTGCAAATCTAATTACTTCCTGTGATTTGGAGATCAAATATGGGTTTATTTATCTTTTGACTTGGAAAACACAAACATGATTGAGATAGTAGGATATGCATACACTAATAGTGTGCACCTGTTGAGTTGCTGATGGTTGTATGATAAATTGTTGTTGTTTTGTAATGATGACGTTACTACGAAATATGTTATACAGACCGGTGATAGTTCCTTCACATGCTGCATTTCCTTGCTGTTTGCAATGTCTTGGGGCAGGCGGAAAGAGAAAACTGGCTGTTTTGAAAAGATTCTTTCTGCTACTGGTTTTCTTTGAGTACAAGGTGTCACTGTAATACAAGATCTTCTTGGCTCATTTGGGAAAGAAAATCCCTCGTAGTTACCATTTTGCCAAGTCTGTCTGTTTGCCACTACCGAACTGGCCGAAATAGGCATGTCATATCAGTTCATCTAAATACATTCTGACTAAATACAAACAACACATAGTATTGTATTATATTGAAGGTTATGAGGGTTTACTTAAATTACCATGCTTGTGAAATTGTCAAACTTGTGATTAGTTAAATTGTAGCACAATATATGCAAAATTCAAATCCTAAATGTTTGTTGTTGTAAATGAATTGTTGTTTTTCTCAGCCCTGTCTATGGCTTCCACATAGTATTGTATTATATTGAAGGTTATGAGGGTTTACTTAAATTCCCATGCTTGTGAAATTGTCAAACCTTTGCCTTACTGCACCAGGCGTTTCGAAATGTCATTAAAACAAAGATTAATTCGTTAAATTGTAATTAGTTAAATTGTAGCACAATATATGCAAAATTCAAATCCTAAATGTTTGTTGTTGTAAATGAATTGTTGTTTTTCTCAGCCCTGTCTATGGCTTCATCTTCTTGTTCAAATGGATTGAGGAGCGTCGGTCCAGAAGGAAAGTTTCCACCTTGGTGGATGAAACCTCTGTTATTGATGAGGAGATTGTTAATGACATGTTCTTTGCACATCAGGTAATTCATCTTATGTGTAAAGGTTTGTTCAGAATTGGGTGGATAGTGTTGCTTCATTCAGGTCATCATTTGCTCATGTCGCTTGCAGATTGATTGGTTGTAGACACTGTGATTCATCATTGGGTGCAATTCCCAATCGTGTGGTGTTGCCAGGTATGGTGTAAGTCCTCTCATTGGCTGCATGGCAGCAAATCAGGTTTGGGGACGTGCTCATTGGCTGCATGGCAGTGAATCAGGTCTGGGTCCTTGAGGTACCACCAGGCCCAGGCCTGGTGGTACCAAATAACCAAATAACTATTCATAATAATTAAAACCAGTCATCAAGAGCTTCAACTCATGATGAACAAAGCCGGGGAGTACAGTAACATTTTTAATTGGGGGGTCAGGTGATTTCTGGACCTTTTGACTTGAAGGTTTTAATTATTCTGGTTAATTATTTGGTAAGCCCAGGCCCAGGGCTGGTGGTATAGGCTTTCGGCCTACCCCAAGGCCCCAGACGTGATTTGCTGCCATGCAGCCAATGAGAAGACTTACACCATACCTGCTACACCACAGCGATTGAGAATTGCACCCATTGTGAGTTTAATCAAATGGAGTTAATGGACCCACTCATTTATACTGTTTGTAATCGCACCACTTTAACCATCCAAGTCTTTACACACCATTAGGCTATTTTTTTCTTTTTCACTTGTCTTTTGACATGTCAGGTATTTCTTCTGTTCTGTACAGGTGTCAGCTATTATACCCTAATCAAGAATTTATCTAGACTTCTTAACTAATTCATTGTGAGACACAGTGATAGACCAGGGCCCTCATTTATCAACGTGGTGTACACCCAAAAATGGACGTAGAGCATGCGTGGAGCATAATTCCCGCATTGTTCGACATTTATCATTCCCACCATGAACTTGAAGTTGACCCATGTCCGCACAAAACCCACGTCAGGTCGGGAGCTGTCATAGGATTTGTTCTCGCCTGTTTTTCTCTCCTAAACAAAGGGAGCAGCATTGTCTGAACTGCTGAAAGGCATTTAAAGTTATCTATTCACTCCTAATGGCTATAAAACATATTACATGATATGAAAAAATATTGGTTATATCAGGTTAATTGTTAAGCAATTATGAAAAATTAAAAACAATATAACATCATGTATGGATAATCATTGCTTTACTGGCCGTCTGACTCTCTTAAAAGATGCAACAGCACAACACTAATCCCGGTTAAAAAGAAGAAAGAATTAAGAAAATAAAAGCCACTTTTATTTGCAGTGACAAATAGGCTACATGCACAGCCTGTCTATTTACAATTTACAATGCGAACTGCGCTCTTCCTAAAAATGCATGGATTTAATCCTACACTACAGAATACAAACCTGTAGACTATTCCATTCACAGCGATGTAATAAAACCTGGTCCTATAGGCCAGTAGTTTTCAACCAGTGGTCCAAGGACCACCAGTCAGTGGTCCTTGAGAGGGTTCCAGGTGGTCCCCAGGCTAATGTTTACACTGAATAAATAGTGGGCCCTGGGATCAAAAAGGTTGAAAACCACAGCCTACAGTTATAATCAAAGAACTATCGGCAATCATGTGATTAAATAATTTCATGTACTGACAGCTCTAAAATAAATACATTCTCCCCCAAAATAGCAGGTGTTGGCTCATAGCGGGCCACTCTGGTGTGCTGAGAGCTGTGAACGCCTGCTATTTTTCAATGAATGTTAAAATGAGTACAGTACAGAATGGGTTTTAAAAAAAAGCCGGTCATTGGCTTAGAAATGTGAAAAAAAAATCCACAAATTCATTGGGGTATGTAGTTGATAGAAAATAAGTGGGGTGAACTACTCCTTTAAGTAACCAGCGACAAATTTAGATATATTTCTCAGACTACTAGCTTTTATAGTTGAATTGGGGGACAATTGCTGCTGTCCAACTGCTTGAATGATATGACTACTGTAACACCACATATTGTGTGTGTGTGTGTGTGTGTGTGTGTGTGTGTGTGTGTGTGTGTGTGTGTGTGTGTGTGTGTGTGTGTGTGTGTGTGTGTGTGTGTGTGTGTGTGTGTGTGTGTGTGTGTGTGTGTGTGTGTGTGTGTGTGTGTGTGTGTGTGTGTGATTGTCTTAAGGAGATACAAGTTACTATGACCACTAACTTTATAATGGTGTCCTTTCTGTCTAGCTGATACCAAATTCCTGTGCTACCCATGCGTTGTTGAGTGTGCTTCTGAACTGCAGTGGTGTTGAGCTTGGCACCACTATTAGTCGAATGAAGGTGTTTACAAAGGGCTTCAGTCCAGAGGTAAGAAATGATTCCTTCTTTTATAACTATTTAAAATGTGCCGCTTCTCTCTCTCTCTCTCTCTCTCTCTCTCTCTCTCTCTCTCTCTCTCTCTCTCTCTCTCTCTCTCTCTCTCTCTCTCTCTCTCTCTCTCAAGGCATTACATTCTTGCCATCTACATTCTATGTTTTTATAGATCATTTATTTGATGTGGTCACCAGGAAACATACATTTACAGCACCAGTCCACAGGAGTATTGTGTATCTTGTTTTCTCCTGTATGGTTTGTAGAGATACAACTGTTTTGTGTTACTTCTTGATCTTTCAGAGTAAAGGCTATGCCATCGGAAATGCCCCAGAGTTAGCCAAAGCACACAATAGTCATGCCAGGTAAGTTGCTGTGAGTGGCTTTTATTACTATGGTGGGAGGCGACTCTGGTTTTCCAGGGAAACCTTGTCAGTGAGATTGCTTGGCCTTGCTCTGGGAGACCTTAGGCTTTGTGCAGTCATCAGTTTCTCAAACCCATTTTCTTGTTTCTATGGAGACCTGAGCCCAGGCATTTGCCGGAGAAACAGAATGGGATCAGTGCAGTGCGGACCATGGAAGCCTTTCACTTTGTTAGCTATGTGCCCATTAAAGACCGTCTCTTTGAACTTGATGGGCTCAAGGCTTACCCCATTGACCACGGTAAGACTCCATTATGATTCAGATGGCATGTTGATACCATTTTTACTTTGTCACGCTATGCACATCATATCTGGCAGGGAACAATTGAGAATTAAAGCAAGTCATCAAACATGAGATGTGGCATCCTGTAGGGCCGTGGGGAGAGGAGGAGGAATGGACAGATAAAGCTCGGCGGGTTATCATGGAAAGGATTGGACTGGCTACAGCTGGGTAAGTTCTAAACCAAATGTCTGTGTTCTCTCCTACATTCTTCATGTATCATTCATTCAGCCCTCTGGCCTTTTTATTTTAGTGAACCATACCATGATATCCGCTTCAACCTGATGGCTGTAGTACCTGACCGCCGGATGAAGTACGAGTCCAAACTGGAGGTCCTAAAGAAGAATCGCCAGACGGTTCTGGAGGGTCTACAGCAGGTCAGGAACTTACTGCGGTGTACTAACTAAATTCCTCTGTGGCAGAGCAATATCAAATCAAATCACATTTATTTATAAAGCACATTTAAAAACAATTTTCATTGTACCAAAGTGCTGTACAGAAAATCTCAACGCAAGAGAAATGTCTACACAAGTGTAGACAGTGTAGACAGTGAAAACAGTGAAAGTATAACAGTAAAAACAGTAAGAGCATAACAATAAAAGTGAAGCAAAACATCATGGACAATCAAACGCCTGAGAGTACAACAAGGTTTTGAGCCTTGATTTAAAAATTTCAATGGAAGGTGAGGTTCTTATGGAATGGGGGAGGGTGTTCCAGAGCCTAGGAGCTGCGACAGAGAAGGCTCGGTCTCCCCTAAGCCTCAGCCTGGCTGGGGGGACTTCCAGCAGCTCAAGATTGGCTGATCTGAGGTGTCTGTAGATATGCCTCAGTATCTACAGAACTCAGAAAGCTTTAGTGGTCGTGCTACCCTCTCAGTGCTGCAGGTTACAACTGTATGTCCTTTTTATTGAGATTAGAGCTGAAAGAAAAGATTACAAGTTCTTCTTAATCCAGTTTAGATTCACTATGGTAGTTTCTTTTAAATGAAGCAGTGCAATTGGGGGTAAAAGAGGTGCATGATAGCATGTCCATGCATCATTGTCATTTCCCAGAGCTTTTCTGCCTAGGTAAGGCTGTGTGTCTACCAAGGCATTTTCTTTTTCCCCGCAGTCTTCCAAATTCCCAGAGCTGAACATGATGGTGACCAGATAAAAACAGCAAGTGCAAACAAGCAGCAAAGAATAGATGCACTGTTCCTTTTTACGCTGCTGTTGTTTCCATCATAGTGTAATAGTGTAATGATGTTGTGCTACCATTAAAAACAAACACAGCAAGAAATAAATCAGACCATAAAACAAAACATTTTCACTCAACATACCCAAACTACATGTACACATGAATCAGCCTGTAATCCTATCCCCACATACATGTTGATCCTGTGTTTTGGAGTAGAACTAGCTTCCCTACCTGAGTAATGGAAGCCTTAAAGATATTTGTAATATTTTTTATTCATGGGGCAGTGGATGGACAGAAGACCAAAGGTTTGCTCAGAAATTTGCACTGAGTGCACTTGTGTGCCCTTGTTGTTTGTTTATTCTGCATACTAATACAAATGTTTTCCTTTCTTTCTTATAATACCTCTTTTTTTGTAACAGACAATCTAATGTGCTGTCTTTGCCTCCAGCTGATCCGCCTCACCCAACCAGACCTGGTTCAGGACAAGAAGCAGCAAGACTCAACCGTTTCTGATGACACAGGCACTGCTATCAAGAAGGAGACTGAGGAGGAGCCGGTTGCATCCCAGGGAGCAGAACAGACCTCCTCAAGTACTGTAACTAAATGCATTCTCTTGCTTGTTTTTGCTTGTGACCAGGAATATTATCCACATTTATTACATGAATGTGTTTATTTCATTTCAGACCCAGCGGCAGATTCAGCAGGTCAGGCTTCCAGCCCCTCTGGCAACACCAAAGTCATGGGTAAACCAGCAGCACCTGCTGGAGGAGGTGGCCAGATGGTCAGCAGTCCCAACCCCGTCGCTCAACGCCTGCCTGCCTTCCTGGACAACCACAATTATGCCAAGTCCCCTATGCAGGTATGATATGAGGGTGACAGATTTCTTAATTGGCTGGATAGGTTGATGGGATAAGTTCAAATGCAGGATCTTGTTTCAGCAATTCGAGCAGTAATCAAAACAAAACCAAAAGCATTGACATGCAGGAGAAGCATCCAGAGAAGTTTACTTAATGATAAAATAACATAATAATGACTTTTTAAATATTTATTTGAATTGTGTTTACTTAATGATTAAATAATGCATTAACCACATTTTTATATATTTATAGTAATTGTTTTTATTCATAAACAGTGTGTTGTACTCAAACATAGTAAAAGATAAATAAGAAAAGGTAATTAAGGGCCAACCCCTCCCTCCCAGGACCAGCAACGTCATAAAAAGGATACCTGTGACAAATTTCTTGCCACTGTTTTAAAAGAAAAAAAGTTTTAAATTTATCTGAAATATTAGACCAAATATTAACATTTTCTTATTTTGCTCCATGTAACCTTGGCATTGTCTTCTCTAGCTAGTCAATATTTGAAAAAGGTTATTGCCCATTGGCGAAATGTTAAACGTGTGAGGAGATTTCCACCACATAGCAACAATCATATTAGCAACCATCATATTTGCCACTCTTAACCAGCAAAGAAGACATGCTATCGAGTGCCATTTAACTGTAGTTGGAAATATAAAGGAAGTTATGAGACAACATTAATAAACCCATTGGCAAAAGATAACAGCAATTCAAGTAACAATGGGTTGTTTGTAGAAAAATGGGAATATCGTGCATTCAAATCCAGAGCAATAGGCTTTCAGGTATGTAAGTAGGTTATTTAGAACAAAGCAAGTAAGGTTATAGCAATGACTACAGAGTACCACACTCATTAGAGTTTGTTTGTGACCAACAGGAAGAGGAGGATCTTGCTGCTGGCGTGGGACGCCCCAGGATATCAGGCCCGCCTCAGCGCACCTACTCTGATGATGAAGATGAGTATGAGGAGGATGAAACAGTTACTGCCCCAGCAGGCACATCAAACAGGTGAGCTCTGCAACAGATGTGCCCATGATTCTTTTTGTGCATTCACTGTTGTTTTTGTTGTTTACAAATGTTACAATTTTGTCAGATTTAGACGGAAGGCAGGTCTGCGTTCACGAACAGGACGGGTAACCAGCGGCATGGAGAGCCAGATTGCCCTAAGTGTCCTGGCCGAAAAACTAAAGAAGGAGGTGCAAAGGAAGGATGCCCTGAACACCCCCCTGTCTGTCCGCACGGAAGGCCGCACAGGGGGCATTTGCATTACAGCTGCCTCGCAGCCCTCCCCGACTCCCAGCAATGAAAGCACAGACACGGCTTCAGAGATCGGCAGTGCCTTCAACTCCCCGCTGCGCTCGCCAGCACGTTCCCAGGCTGCAACACGTCCATCCAGCCCGGTTGCATCCCACCTGTCACGTGTGCTTTTTGGAGACGATGAGATGCTCAGGCTGGACTCCAGGCACAACCGTGCCGTACGAGAGCTGGGTCCCTCTGTCAGCGTAGCCCTCCTCCACCTCCAGGAGGATGGTGTGATCTATGCTCTCCCACTACCATGTAAGTTTACTTCTGATGCTTAAAATGGTCGTTCAACTCCACTGGTGTTCCTACTTTGTATTTGTCAATTTGACTAATATTGAAGTGTCTGGACGTGAACTAGGTTATGTATAGTTAATTTACTTTCTAAACAGTGTTTTTAGAGACTAATGCAAATATTAAGTATGTGTGCTAAATCCAGCTAGTAATTAGCTAGTACATTGACTTCTCTGAAAGTAATGAATGGGTTTTAGTTGTCTAATTGCTGTTCTTTCTGCCTGTACAGTGGATGTTGCAGCAGATGGAAGTAAGACTCCTTGCACTCCAGAGAAGATAAAGGACAAAGAGCAAGGAGGCCATACAACAGGGGAGATGGATGCTGTAAAAGAGGAAAATGAAGGGCCATCTGTTGTGATCAAAGAGGATAGCAAGGATGGAGCAGATGTCAATCCTAGCAAGGAAAAGATCAAGACAGAATCGGATGGAGGCCAAAAAACACATGGGGAAAAGTACTCTCCAAAAGTAAGTCCAGTCATTGTTAACACTACACAAGTCTCTTTTTTTATCTCAGCTGTTATAATATACAGTATTTGCGGTTTCACACTATGATTGATTACTGACTGACCACTGGAGATCGGATACATCCTACTACTGAAAGAGTGCAGCTTGTGTGTTTTCCAGTGTTGATATTGCTGTCAGAGTGTATGGTATTTTGTGCTGTTCTAGGTAGTGGGGAAAACAACTGGCAATGTGTAAATATCAAAAAATAAATAAACTGGGTAGTGCATTGATTTATGAAAACTGACCAAACCATCTAACTTGTCCATTGAAGCGCAAGTGGCTTCATTTGGATTTCCCCAAAGATATAAGGGACTTCAAAAGAAATTATACAGTGGCCACTGTGTGCTCAGCTGAGAACTGGTACCCTGCCTCTTGTTGAAGTAGGTCGGTTCTCAGCTGTGCCAGAAGAATTTGTTAACTGAATGATGATGAAAATTAAATCCATGTTTTCTTGTACACTTTATGATGATTTTGAGGGTTCCATTATTTGATGTAGAAACAAAACCCTGAGCTATTCTGTAAGTATTTAAGACGACAGTATGTTTCTAGAGCTCTTCAAGTAGGTTCACGTCTGATCGCTTGTTCCAGTGTTGTATTTTTATTGTAATTTATGTTGTATAATTATGAAGCGTAGGTGTTCTTCCTTTATTTGATTTGACCATTGTTTGTGAGCTGCAGGTTTAGACCTTCTGTCTGTGAGTATAGCTGTCCTGTGCTCTCATGAGATGACTTTCAGACTTTCAGACAACAGACTTTCTCTGGGTGCAGTTGCAACCCTATCGGAGATCAGCGATGGAGCCATATATCAAATCTGCTAGATCTTTAGAAACACTAAAGCATCAGTGAGCAGTATTATCATGGAAGGATAGGATCTTCTAACAATACCTTACAGACAGTGAGCAAAACCGCTCTGCGATCAAAGCCTGACTTTAGTCAGCTTTCGTCAGGGTTTTTGTTGGCAAGTGCCAAAATACATCATGGACAGCATCATCTCAGAAAACAGTTTTATTTTTTTCTTATATAAAGAAGGCAACATTTGAGTGGTTTGCCTTTTGATAAGTGCAACCGATCAACAGCTGTTAATTCTGTTTCTTCAAGGAGCTGCTGGCTCTTCTCAAGTGTGTAGAAGCTGACATTGCCAATTATGAAGTCTTCCTAAAGGAGGAAGTTGAGAAGAGGAAAAAATATAAGGTAGGCTTTAATTGCCTTCAAGTATATTCTGATTTTGCTAATGACATTTTTGGTCAATGGTCACTTGATAAATGTTTCTCCTTATTTGAAAAGATTGATGACCAGCGGAGGACTCACAATTATGACGAGTTTATCTGCACATTCATATCCATGTTGGCACAAGAAGGTAAACCTTTTAAACTCAGTTCTCAACCTTTCTTTCCTCGGATGTATTTGTATAGATATACTGTCTGTATGTTTTACTTTTTTATTATTATTATTTTTTTTACCACTGCCACTTTCAAAAGTTTACAACCCCTGTTCTTCCACACAGCAGTGAACATTAATATTTTTCTCTCCACCCTAACCACATCTAGAGATAAAACAAATATTATACCGTACTGTTAAACTGGAAGATTTTTCCCCCGTTTAACCTAGAGGTAGTTGATTCATGAAAGAATGCCATATTCATATTTTGTCAGATATTGCAGGTTGCTAAAGTATTCATTTTCCTCCCTAGGTATGTTGGCCAGCCTTGTGGAGCAGAATATTTCAGTGCGTCGTCGGCAAGGTGTGAGTATTGGCCGCCTGCACAAACAGAGGAAACCCGATCGCAGGAAACGCTCTCGACCATACAAAGCCAAGCGCCAATAATTCCAAATCATTGGACATTTTTCATGTAGGTCAGTAAGCACCAAGCAATCACTGCGAAGAAAAGGATTGAGACTGTCTCATTGCAAACTCTTTGTATTTTAGTCAGCGGTCTCTTTTTATGCACAGTAAAATCGCCAGTGTTAACAATTTTACTGTGTACAGCTGACCACATTGTTTATCATTTGTGTTTTACTTGCATCATGTACAGTATGTATTGCAATTTTAGTCTCAATGTAAACTTGCCTTTGTCAGTGGCACTACTATTTGCAGGTGTGAATTTGTGCAAGGGGCATTTAATCATGGATGCATATTGTTACTATTCGGTCATTATGTTACATTATTATGAATGCTGAATGGTTTAATATGATAGATTGTTAGTCATTCGATATTGCGATATCGGTTCAATTGAAACACTATTCGCACTTCTATGTATTAACTTGCTAACCTGTCCCGAGCTGTATCACCACCACTGGTGTTTTGGGTGACATTTCTTTTAGTTATCAATATAATAACTTATGACCTGTAACAATGGATTAACCATTCCTTGGAATAGATCCTTCAGTTGACAATTTCCAAGATGCAAGAGAACAATTTCACACCAAAACAGCTAGCACAAATCCTTGCACATTGATCAAAACAACTCTTTGAAGAAATCAACTCGGAAGGTTGTCTGCTCATGGTCTATGTTTGGCTTTGCATCTATATCTCTAGAGCTCCTGTAAATGAATGACAAACACCACAGTTATTTTTGTACTTTAAATTGATTTCAAAATTGATAAATTGGGCATGTGTGCATTTGAGTGTTTTGTAAATATGTATCTGTTGATCAGCTCGGCATCGCTGCCATACAGTGTGCTCAGTTGGTTTTGTCCTTGTGTATTCATACTACAATAAACTCTCCAAAAATGTCTTTCTTCTTTTTTTAATAGTGAGGTTTGAGCTGTTTGAAGGATGCATCACTGTACAGCAGTTGTGTATGCTTTGGAGCATTCAACTAATAAAAAATGAACTTTGAGCTCGGTTGAGGGGCGTCTTGCTTGGACGTTTTCCGCAGTACACTTCAGTGTACACTAGGGACAACGCTGACAGGTCACAGATGAGCAGTAGCGGATGATAATTTGCTCTCAGTTGCTTGTCGTTTGGGTAGCTGATAGCTTAATAATCAATAAACCTTGGATTCTCATCCACAGCAGTACATGATCAGGCATTTGTTGTCTATATTACTAGGCTATTGACGTCAGTATCAAATTAATCATTAACATGGTGGAACACAAATTGGTGACGTCATCAAGTTGTGTTTCACGTTTTTCAGATCTCCATTTCTAGGAAACACTGAATGGGGGACATTTTTTATTATATCCACACAACAACTCTATAAAGGCATATTAATGACATAGTAAAATGTTGAAAATGGGTGGAATACCGCTTTAAGAATCAGACCGGGAGAAAAAAGAAGCGTACCCGCGCGCGTCGACACATTCCCCGCCCCCTTTGCGTCAGCGCGCTCTCAATCCTCCCGTACAGGGGCGCGTGCGTGCTCCGTGCCTTGGGATGCCGAATTGTAGGTGATGATGGCGGAAGGAAGGGGAACGACGTCGAGTTTCATCCCGAGTTTTTCTTAACGGCTGTGTGTAGAAGCATCTACAACAACAGCGTTTCTCTCCGCCGCGCCAGTTCCTTCTCTCCTCCAGACGATGGGCAACGAAGCCAGTCAGGAAGGAGAGGGGCAGCTGGGGGGACAGGCCGGCGGCTCCGCTGTCCCTGCAGCAGCAGCGGCGGCGGCGGCTCCTCCGACTTCCATTTCAGCACCATCGGAGTCTGGACAGCTCATCAAGCCCAGCAATGGTGCGCCAGCCGGAGGGACAGGGGCCGGACCCGGCCCGGGGATTAACAGGTAGGTGGCCACAAACAATATCTAGGACAGTGTTTTGTTTTTTGTTTTTCAACCATTTTGATACCCAGGGCACACTATTTATTCTGCATTTGAGCCACGCACCACCGTTTAATGATGAAGGTTTAGCCTCTCACACACAAAACTAAATAATCTACAGTATATTTGTTTTGTTTTTGTCCACAGTTCCATGCTGGATTTACGAAAGATAGCAAACAAACGTTGATCACAATGACAATTCTTCTACATTCTCTAATTGTGTACATTCTTGAAAATTAAGTAGCCTAATCAACATGTTTAACAGTTATTTAAGTCGAGAGCGTATATGAAACCAAATGGACCCGTAGGAAGGGTCCATTTGGTTTCATTATAGACTGAGATAAAAATATATAAGGGTCCATTTGGTTACCAACTCTACACCATTTAGTTAGCTGGGGACCACCTGGAACCCTCTCAAGGACCACAGGTGGACCTCTGGACCTCTGGTTGAAAAACCACTGATGTAGGGCATTTCTAATAGTTGCTCTTTTGGTTTTGGTTTTAGCTATATATGTAAGTCATTGATCTTTTTTTTTTTCCATTATTTTGATGTGTGAGGGCGCCTGTGAGATCATTCAATTATGTAGATATATAGCCTCTAGTGCGAGTGTTTAATTATTTATTTCGATATCACTTGTCAACACAATAGAATATTATCTTATAACCGATTTCTTTTTGTTTTGGTGCATCTGTTAGCCTGTAATATAACCAACAACCACTTGAGATCGGAACCCGAAACGTCGAGAAAAAAAGACGTTATTTACAACCAAATAATCCGTATGGCTACTCGCAATGTGTAAAGCATTTTAAATATGAATGGGCGAAAAACTGGCTGTTTGTGTTCAAGGCGTGGTAATTGCCGAGTTAATGTAAATGCGTACAGGACATACACTAAGACCGATAGGCTTAATATGAATGTAGTAACTGACTATACTATAAGAACAATGTAAAATATAGCTTTAGTTTGCAGAGCTATATCGGCATGCTATACTCTCACAATTTTATCATCCCTATAGCTCGTATGGACGTTTGTATCCAGATGGGAGTGGTCTCTCCTCCAGAATTATAGTGCCCCCCGACACACACACACACACACACACACACACACACACACACACACACACACACACACACACACACACACACACACACACACACACACACACACACACACACACACCATTCACAGAGCACATGCCCATAGAATGATTTTTTTGTAGGGCATATAAAATGAGGTATAAGATACAAAGGCTTGGGATGTTGTGTTACAGTATGTTCCACCAGAATCCAGCAGTTGTGTTGGACATCTGTTCCTGACCCTTCTCTTTAGTAATGCTCTATTTTGGCACATGAAAGAAAGTGGGATGCCCTTTACTTTGTTATTGCCATTGTTTGACCATTACAAAAAGCACCAGTAAACAATCAACGTTTAAATAAAAAGAACTTACAAATTCAACTCAATAGCTATCTTACTACCATGTGATAAACCATCATAGCCTTACACTGAATTTTGACTGCTGCATTAAAAATCTTGTTCAAAATCAGAACAGGGGAGAGACCATGGCTGCTGTAGGACACTTTTACAATATCATTACATTTAACAGGGAATCAGCTGACATGTGAACCAGATTCAGGAGGAAGTTCTTGTTTTATAATATAACCACGTCTGCTCTCCGAAAGGAGCAGTTAGACCCCAGAGTATTATCGTTCCTTAGGAACGCAAGGACCCAGGTTTTAATAGCACTACTGTCATGTCTCGCACGTGTTTCCGCTCTCTAACCTTGTCTGTCTCTCTCACCTATAGCTTAAAAATAGAGCTATATAGTCAATTGAGTGAGATTGTACTGTATTTATATAATAACCAAAGCCCAAATTGTCAACTGTCAAGTCAAGTACTGATCTGATAAGCCTAATAACAAAGTAGATCTTCCTCCAGGTATCCCCCACACTCGGGTGATCACAATGTCGGCCCAGTCATATATCATGATAGTATTATGATGTCAGTGCTATATTACGTCAATTCCCGTTGTCAGAGTATTTGGAACGCAGTCTATGATGCATGTACTGGTCAGTCAGAAGTGTGTGTGTGTGGTGTGAGACTGGAATTTATACTGTAGATACCAGATAATGTTTCACAACAATAGCACTGTGAAAAACAGTGACATCTGCTCTCTATTTTCAAGCTAATCAAAAGAATATTCAGTTGTGTGTGTGCGTGTGCATCTGAGCGTGAGTGAATGTCTGTTGATGTCTGCCTGTAATGTATGTCTGTCTGTTGGTGTCTGTCTGCAGCTAATCTTACATCTTGCATTGACAATTAGTTTCAATAATGATCAAATTGATCCATTTTTGTGAGTTAACATGCAAGCACAAGTAAACACCAGATTTACACAAAAACATACATTCAGTCTTTACTTCTACAAAGTTTATAGTGCCATTTTTAGACCAAAAGTAAGATAGCTTATTGTGACACTGCCTTGAAGCCATGTACGGTAGCAGTTACTTGCCATACCGGCTTACTGGATTTGAGAATAACATAATTTGATCGCAACTTCCCACTTAAATTCAATGTTAAATGGTGGTTTCTCTCAGCCTTGAACTGAAACAGATTGACATATAGATTAACAACCACAGAACACTGAATGCTAGAACATTGGGACATGGGAGGTCTTGCATACTTTGCATAGTACATATTGCGTATTTGTCCTAGAATTACTGTTCACAATGTCACTGTAGAAGGATTTCTCACGTTTTGGTTGTGCTGTAATTATGCAATAAGAGCTCCTTTAATATTTCCATTTCCCATTGCCCCTTCTCTTTACATACTTACACATGGCATGTTCATGACAGAGATTTCCTCTCTATCAATTGGCCCTTTACAGTTAATGATATTTTATCATGTCTGCTGTAATAAACAATTCATCATATTTGATCACAGTTTAGGATTTTTAAGCCTTGTTTGCTCTATAACCACACTTTACCAATAAAATTCTGATCACTGGAACCTCTTGAGACTATTGAGTGTTTGTAGTGGTAGGTAGTGATTAGATCCAGAAGCCATAGCGGAAGCTGAAGCACCTCTTTCTCTACCTTCAGCTAAGGCAGAAGACCTCTACCACATATTATGGATTCACTGTGACAGAGAATACAATAGCTTTATGCAATGAGCTCAAGTTGAACCTCCAACTCTGCCTTTGACTAAATTCCTTTGGCAGCATAGCAACTGTAGTTACAATAGTTAACCTACTTACACTGGCAGATGCACTGGCATGGCATGCCACTGGCATGTACAGTATAATGCTGTATATTGTTCATGAAAATATGCACGATTTAGCTCAGGTCTTGGATGTTGGGGTGCACTGGTATTCATGCGTATATTTAATAATTGTTCCAAAGTCAGTGCTAACATTTGGTATTGAAGAATTGCCCTAATGCTGCAATACATTTGAAGTCAAAGAAAAAAAGATGTGAGATTACTAACCTTTTCTCGTCTGTATTGATGAATAATGCCAAAACTCTTTAATGGCGTAAGATATAATTTCTGCCAATTTAGTTACAAATTACAAGCATGCGAAAGCAATGTAATGGTATTGTATTGAATGGTGCTATATTTCAATGATCATTCAGGAATGATATCATCAGTGCAAGGCCATATCCATGCATTCCTACTTGCCTGTTGCCAGTACATTTTGTACTGTCTGCCTTGTTATCAACAGATGAACCATGGAACCATTGCCTCAAATAAGGACTGGATTAGAGCTTGTGGTTCTTAATCATATATGGAGTGCCGTGATTTTTGATTTTTTCCCCCATGTTTTTTCATGGGCTGACAGCACTTAATTAGACCCCTTCTTGGTATGGTATTTAGGGTTTCCTTCTGGAGGCGGAAAATTTGACATCGCCTCCCTTAACCCCTCCCCCTTTATCATACAACAACAGCTGTGGGTGCAGCTAGAGTTCAATTCAAAAGAATTCAAAGAAGCTTCATTGGCATGAGAAAACAAAACGTTCGCATTGCCAAAGCAAGTGACACAAATGCCATACAATAAACACAGTTGAAAATAGGGGAAGTACTGTATATACAGTTGGAGGAGGTACAGCATGTTGAAAACAAAGCTCTGTTACCTTGTTTGTTATATACTGTACATGTTATAGCAGGGTATGGAGTGTTTTGAAACACATACCTGTAGCAGTAATTATATGCAGTCATGTTGGGACAAATGACAGATCCTCGAGTATTTACGGTAAATATTATGCAGGAAAAACTCAGATTTAAGGGCTGTTTAAAGATAGCTGCTCTGTTACATGTGCAAGGTCCAGCAGTATACTAGGTAGAGCACCACTGAGCAAGACGCTAGCCGAGCAAATCACCACACTGAGTGTTGCGAAGGTCGGTTAAGCTGACTTAGCGTCCGAGTTACGATGTGTTATGGACCCCAACTAGCCACGGTGACACACATCCGTGTTTGTGAAAATCACACCTAAGTACATAGTTACAGATTTTTCTAGTAATGTGATCGCGCAATTCTGTAGGTGCCATATTCTGCACATACTATACTGTTATCGGTGAGATTGGGTCTGGGTACAGATAGAAGTGGTTGTATAGCTAACCTTGCAACAGTTCACACATCTGGCTACTGTGTTTGCACATTGTTGTATTTCTCTTAATAGGTATGGGAAGGTATTTTTTGTCATTGGTCATAGTTTCAAACTCATGTTGAGTTGTGTGTAATCTCTGGGTACTTGGAAAGTATTTGCTTCTGATGTCTTGGTTTAGTAGAAAATTCTTAACAGCTGCTGTCCTTGTTTGTAAAAAAAAAAAAAAAAAAAAGAGAGAGAGAGAGAAAGGATGCAATTTCTGTTGCGATAATGTAACTTCTGTCATTGCCGCTACAATAATTGGCATGTCATGTAAGACTGTGTTACTTTCTACCTCAATGTTGGCATTCAAATAATTTACACACAATGCTAAAATGCACCTAGTGCCAATTAAGTGCTACACAGATGCCTGAAGCTAAACATCGTTGAATTATTCATAGTTGTGTTTTGGGCGTTACATTAATCAAACCAATCAGAGTGTCAGCTGCCATTACCCTTTTCTTTAGTAGCTCTGTCTTCCTGCATTAGGCCTGAGTGAACGCATGCTAGCTTAAAATCTAGCAGCACAATTATGAGATATAATGGAGACGCAGGGGAAACAAAACATTTCTGCTTATCTGATCTCCAAACTCACAACACATTGCATAATGCATGTTAACATTTTGTGGGCTTGTAGATCAGTGCAAGGCTGGGCCATGTAACTATAAAATGAGGCAAATGAGGCATTTATGCTCTTTCCATCACTGCTCATCTGTAAAGCAGTGCTTTTGTTTTGTTAACTAGATTAAAGAGTGCTTGTTTTTTTGTTGTTGTTGAAGACTACATTGCAAATGGCTGATGGCAATGGACACCCACGTGGGTATATATCAATAACATGTTAATGTCAGAAATGTCACTGAGATTATTGAATGTTTGTTGTGTTCAGACTCAAGTAAATGTATTTTGATTGCAATCAATGTGTTGATTGTTTTCTACCCGGCAGTGATAAAGCCAATTAGTGCTTTCACATAAAATCTGGAGCTCAAAAGGCTGTCTGTAGAGACTGTAACTTCCACATTACATTCTGTTGAACTCGGCTCAACAGAATGTGATTGCTCAAATAAATCCTTCTGATGTTTAAGAACAACATCTAATCTGTCCAAATGCTTCTTTGAGTTATGATCGTTTGAACTGTTGAACCTTGTTTTTACACCATTAGGAACTTTGAAAAAAATCATCTAATGAATCATCTAATGAAAAATCATTAGAAAGTGTACTTGTCATGCAGTCAGAAAGACATGAGAATGGTTCAGGGGCAAATACTGTTTATAAAACATATCATTTAATATGTTTTATAAACAGCAACTATCAAAACAGGCCCAAAGTCACTTAATAAGGAGACATGGCAACAGCTCATCATAGCAGCAAAGGTCTGCTGATGTGGTCTTTAAGGGCAAAATGAACATGACATAAGCTTGTATTTGTTTTGATAGGCGATTTCCTCTATTCCCATTTGATTACTGGCAGCAATTTCTAACATTTGCCCATGGGATAGAGTCAGTACACACACAAAAAAAATCAAAAGCGAGCAATGCAGAGCAATTATTTATGATTCACCGCCCTCACTTCACATCAACCACATCATCACTGATGCCAGGACAATACTGTAGCTGCACAGTGCAATTCACCTGCCTGGAATACTTCACACGAACTCTGTACATGCACATTGCATTTATGAGGAAATATTTACGATACAGAACTAATGACTTAGGACAATATGATTATGATTGTGAGTTGTGCTTTCAATTATATTGCCTAAATATAGACCTGACTGCTTCGCTAGTCAGAAAATGGGAAATTGGTGTGTGTGTGTGTGTGTGTGTGTGTGTGTGTGTGTGTGTGTGTGTGTGTGTGTGTGTGTGTGTGTGTGTGTGTGTGTGTGTGTGTGTGTGACTCCTGCCAAATGTCGGGATGTGTTGAGTTTTAGTTTTAGTCATTTACATCTTGTGTGCAGGAACCAGATGTATCATCTGCGTCTTTGTGTCTTGTTTCCACAGCACATCCGGCAGACCACCCCAAACAGATCCGGGGCCCAAAGCAGCGCCCCCAAGTGGCCCTGGGGACAGGTTGGCCTCCCAGGGCCAGGGTCAGGTCGACAGAAAAAGCCTCCAGGTGGATCTGGGTGACAAAACAGGAGGGAGGTCCCCCGCTGTCACCCCAGACAGAGGCAGCGTTCCCACATCACCATACTCTGTGCCTCAAATTGCGCCCATGCCTAGCAGCAAATTGTGCCCCGTCTGCAAAACCGCCGACCTGACGGGCACGACGGATGCCAACACCTGCACACAGTGTCGCTCCATGGTGTGCAACCAGTGTGGGTTCAACCCCAACCCACACCTCACAGAGGTAAGCAGTGAGTGATAGTAGTTAAAATCCTTTACAGATGCTTTAGATAGATCACATTCACCCATTCACACACACATTCATACACCGATGGAAGCGGAAACCATGCAAGGTGCCAACCCAGGAGCAGTTAGGAGATCAGTGTCTTGGTCATGGACACAAGCTCGATTTGGCAACCTTGTGGTTAGCATCCAGCCACTCTACCACAGTGGCTAGATGTCAGCTGTTAGAAAAGAGCACCTTTTTGGTAGTAGCATAAGTGCGGTCGCTAGACTATACACGTAGCTTATTATGACTGTTAACTGGAAATGGCTGATTCAGACATTTCTGTTTCTGGCATAACTGTTACTCTTATGGTTCCTTATAATAATGAGTCACCGGCCCTAATCACACTTCGTCCTCAAAGCAATGATATATTGTCGTTTTACGGTAAATAGCTGAGTGAATTAAGTCACAGTTCACTTTGGCTTCCCGTCAAGTACAGTTGTTTCATCTTGTCAAAAGGCCTCTAATCAACTCAAGTGCGTCACGGATGCTGCAATGTACTGCCAAATGACCAGGTCACTTTTTACAACAATGTCTATGCTACAGTTGTAGTATAGACTGTAAGCCTAGCTGCCTAGTGCCTAGTGGCCTTAGCAAATATTATGGACCGAGGGAGTAGGTGTTTTACATTTCATAATATGTAAATAGACTGGTGCCTTGTGTGCATGCGGGTGTGCTTGCACTGGTGACAGTGTATGTGTGAATAAGAAACGATCATAGTAGTCGATGAGACTATTGAGGCGACCGAAAAGAAGAGGATGGGTGAAAGGTGTTAAGGTGAGGCGAAGTAATTGAAAATATATGAGAAAGCCAGAGAGAGGGAGAGAGTGAACTACGAAGACAGAACAGAGTGAAGGATGGCTCATCGGCGGCAGAATGTGAAGAGGAGGATGGGAGAAAAAGGAACACTGTAGGAGGTGGATGTTGGTATTTTTCAGTTGAGCTGTTATGGGCTTGCCACACACTGACAAGGAAGTAGGGAGAGAGAGAGAGGGGGGTGCGGAGTGATAGAGCTCTGCATAACATCAATGGCCGGCCCCCTGAGACCACAAGATCTACCCCCTAACCTACTTAGCATGGGCTTGGCTTGTGTTTCACTGCAGGACATTTAATATAATGTTTATCAGTAATCGTTCATGATGATGATGATAATGATGATGGGCAAGACATTTGAGAATAGAATTGAAGTAGCTATATAAAGGAAACTCAAGTGAAATCTTACCCTAAGCACAATTCCGTCATTCATTTTGTAACTGTAAACATTTCAAATGGCATTTCATCAGAAATATACGTTTGCTATTTACTAAAAATGGCTGATATAGGCTTGAATTAGCCCTTCACTAACCCCAATCTGTCCTTGTACAATAGCAAAGTAAAGCTTGACCACTAAAGCTTGACCTGGATAGCAACACTAATTGTGCTAATTGCTAATTGTGTATTCAAAATATCTTCCCCTCCAAGGGAGTCACATTCATTGTCAATAAAGCGTTGTTGTTTTTCTGCTTTGGGATCATTTTGGCCCATTTCTGAATGCATGGCTACCATACCACATTACATTACAGATTGTTATACACTAGGTTCATCTTAAACAGTTATGTGTTATATCCTCAGAGCCTAATGAGCAGTTGAGCACACAGAGATTTGTTTTGTGTTGTGGCTTGCGTTCTGACAGACAGGCAGACCTGTCCAACCGTAATCATTGCTGCATGTTCATAGCTAAAATAGTGATTTATATGGGAGGGAAATCATAATAAGGTCCCTGATGGGTGATGGTGTCATCACCTCAAAATCCAAGCTAAAAGGTAAAATGAAAATGAATTAAAAGTGAAAAGCGCCACAAGACACACACACAACTCCTGCCAGGCCACTGTACACATGGAATCTGTATTCATGCTAGAAACATTATTGTCCTCATTCCTTTGGGGCTGTTGTTTGTTGTCATAGTACATTTGGACATACGTAACATTTGTCCCCTACATTAACACATCCAGAGGAGCAGTGGATGGTATTAATAGTAAAGCAGTGCCCAGGGAGCAGAGGGTTAAGTGCCTTGCTCAAGGACATTTCAACACAGACCGAGCCGCAGGAACAAACCGGAAACCTTCTGTTTCACAGACACAGACCCCTTTAGCTATGGCTGACCATACGATGTAGCATCTGTTTAAAACACCAGTGAAATTTAACTGGGATGTAATGTAGAGGGCAAACTGGAATCTGGAGTAAGAGTATGCAGTATAGGCTATGCAGTATGAATCATATAGTTGCTGTATGTGCGCTTGTATGCTGCTGCTGGTGTGTGTGCATGCGTGCGTGCGTGTGTGCGTGCGCGCGTGTGTGTATGTGTGTATGGGTGTGCGCTTCCACGTGCATGTGTGCATGCATGTAAATACGAAATGTGACGTCAAACTGGCCTTAGGGACATTAGTGAGAGAGTGGTAGAGAGCGGGGAAGAGAGAGAGAGAGACCACACCACATGTCGAGATGCAGAGTGAGAGAGAAAGAGTGACAGCATAAACAACAGCGAGCAAGATATCAAAGAGGAGGAATGGTAGGAGAAATTGAGAAAGTACCACATAGGGGGACCGTCTGCTTTATAATTGGTCCATGTATAGATGCTACCCTACTTCTCTCAGAGAGAGAGAGAGAGAGAGAGAGAGAGAGAGAGAGAGAGAGAGAGAGAGAGAGAAATGAGAATGGGAGAGAAGGAATGATAAATGAACCATCGTAGTCTGTCTATTCATTGCTGCTCTAAAGCTATGCAGTGCTATATTAATTCTGGCCTTAGCCCTCGGCTCCCATAAAATGGCCTATTTGTCCACTGCATTAGACTGCATTCAAGAAGTTTGCAGTATTAAAAGACAAAATATTTCAACCTTAAAAATAAAATAAAAGAAAGAATCTTGGACTTCACAATGTAGAGGCCCTGACTTCCATTAAAAGATGTTATGTTAGCAACATTTCAAAATTCTTTAAATGTGTGAAGAATAATGGGAGGAGGTAATTCATTTACTTACTGGTGGTGCGCACAAGACTTTTAGCACTGATAGGTTTGAGAGATTAGCTCTGGATACACAGACACCACTTTTCTCCCCTATAGAATTACTTGAGAAATATGAATGGCTTCAGTACTGTAGCTTGCTTCATGAGCATGGCATGGATAAGATGGGCACGGAGTAATTGGAGGTTAGTCTATGCCATTAGCAATCTATCAGTGCTACTGTATAATGTCAGTAGTATGGCATCAGTATACCTGCTGGCAGAGTAATTGGAGAAGTGCATGATGTCATAACATGGTGAAATGGGCATTGTGCACTTGACAGTGCACAATTGACAGTTTATTACACCAGTCTATGATGAAGACAGTATTATGACAATTCGGCCAAGTATCTTGCCTAGGTTATTGTTGTGGGTGAAATAGGCCCAAAGTACATTATAGAAGACTATACCAGTGTGGGTTGGGACAGAAGGCAGTTTAAGATCTTTTTACCACCTTAAAAATGTAATTGAAATAAAAAGGCCACTACTGCAACAAAAGTGGTTAACAAACTTGTCTATATGGAACTTGTCAAACATTGGCCAAATCTGTTATGCAGTCCAGAATAATCCATGGGCATTAATAGGTATAAGTACAAAATAAGCCAGGAACATAAATGGACAGCAAACTCAAGGGACACATTCTGCAGGAAATCAGTCTTGGAGTTCTTAATAATGATTTCCTCCAGCAAGGTTGGTGCAAAGCTGTGCAGATTGCTCTTGCACACACAAAAATATGAACATTCAAAGAATTCCCAGTGGAATTCCTTGACTGCTTATATTTATTCAGAAGTTAAAAATGCTCAGTGTTAAGCATAAAGCAGACTGGCAGGGATGTTGTTTTGTTTTTTTTTTGACCGATCAGAGTGTACAGTACATTTCCATTTTAACTGACTACTCAGTTTTCCCTCTGTATGAATGATTATGTGCATATGACTTGAGCCTGTATCTCTTAAGTGAACAAATAGCCGATACAAATGTTCAATGAATCTAAGTTGATTCACTACCAAACTGTCCTCGTCTTAGCATTAGTAAAGTCACTATTTTTGCTCCTACAGGCTAGTAGGATGAAGGCGAGCTCTAGTCTAAATCCTCCTGGTGGGCCGGGGACTCCTCATACTCCTCAACAACAGCAGTGACAAGTTGACAACACAGAGAAATTTGTGGGGGAGGAATTCATTAGCATAACAACTAAATTGGGGAGAAAAAAGGGGGAAAAGAAGATCGAATGACAAAATGAATGTTGGGGGTTTTAGCATCCCCTCTGCTTACTTATTTGTTTTAGAATTGATTTTTATTGATTACTTTAACGGCTCCATTTGGGTTCTCCCTAAAACATAACCACTTTAACCCCCATATGTGCAGGAACATCCTCAGGCAAGGCCCTTGTGGTTCTTCCAAAGTTAAAGACAAAAGACAGAATGTGAAAAGGCCTTACCGAGCTTACCAGGTTTATGTATACACAAGTCTTGAAGATGGTAAATTGAGGACGCAAATTATGATTAGACAGAGCATAACTATCTGTCTACGATAAGAGCATATCTGATAGATAGTGAGTTTGTAGATATGCTATTTTATCTATTGGTTGGTGCATTGGATTCTGATAAAGTCTGATATCCATGTTGTTAACCTCAACTCAGAGTAATTCATTTATTATTTTAGCTTAGTTTTCAATTGTTCTAACTTCTGCCCAGATTTGCTACCCAGTTTGCTTAATTGTTTTACCATTGAGCTAATACAGCCTGCTTTGTTCAAGGATCAATTGAATCTTGAACTTCTGGTGTCAAGGTTGAGACATGGTCAAGGCTGACACAAGCTTGACACAATCAATAGAAGAGGTACTTAATTGTATTCAGAAAGGCATTGGTGAAAAAATAGAGGAGAGAGATTCCATGAACTATATAGTATGGTTCATGGATTAGGGTTAGGCCCGGATAGTATTATACATTTGTGTATACTCAACAATTTGTACCCCAAAAGGGATGGGGGAACGATATACGTCTTTCAATTGGCTCCAACCCGATCATGTGACAAGTGTGTCATCCGATTTCAATAACATGCATCCACATTGTCGTCGTTGAAGAAAAAGTGAAACTAAACTTGTGAGCAGCTACTCGGCCACGTTGCCCCAAGTGCCTGCATCCATTGATCAGGCGGTCTAGCATCATCTCTTTGAGTACTGCAACGTGTGTGTGTGTGTGTGTGTGTGTGTGTGTGTGTGTGTGTGTGTGTGTGTGTGTGTGTGTGTGTGTGTGTGTGTGTGTGTGTGTGTGTGTGTGTGTGTGTGTGTGTGTGTTGGGGGGGTATGTGCACATACACACATTTACAGCATCATCTCTTTGATTACTGCCCTGTGCATGTGGGGTCCGTGCGAATGCATATGCACATTTACAGCCACGGAAAATAAATTAAACAAGCACTGTGTGTGTCTGACAGGCTGTAAAACACTGTCCCTCAGACTGACTGTCATGCCCTCCCCACACTCACACACACAATAAAAACAACAAACAAACATGGAGGAAAAAAAACTCTTTTGGTCAGTGAGCCATGCTAGTGCCTCGCATCAGACTAGCGTCACGCACGCCCGTCAACGAGCACAAGAATACACACAATACAACAAGTGCACGATAAGCAGCACCTGGGAGATGAAAAATCACACCATTTGGTGTGAACTGAGTGGGCTGTGTGTGCAGTGCACTCTGTATAGGGGAAACAGTGCCCTCTGTTGATAACTTAAACATAGAGAGAGGTGTACAGATTGGTGTATGTACATAGGGACAAAGCCAGGCCTTGGAGTGGTTGCACCACTCAATTACTATGTGCTAGAGAGTTAATGGAGCAGTTTCAAATAGGAAGCCTGCTATAATATCATCACTAAGACGCCCTGAGGGCAAGAAGCGACCTCAATTGTGACTTTAGGGCACGCATCTGCCTGGGTGACCACAGATTGCTGGGCAAGAGCTTTCATGGGGGGGGATTCATTCCACCAACATGTGGAATGAATTCTGTACTGGCCATATATGGAGTGTGTCCTCAGTGTAGAGGGTTTGATGAGGTCAGATCAACATTTGGAATGTCATATATGGAGATCTCAGCGTGGCGGCGAGTGTGAGGGGGTGCATGCATTCTGTCTGACATATCACTGTTTGGTTGGTTCGATGCGTCTAAATCCGACATTGAAGAAGAAAATATGTTTCTGTATGTATGATAAAATTCCAGAAATGTACAACCTTCTACGGGGTTGATGTCTCTAACCGTCGGTCCTATGATATGTCGGACAGATGTCTCTTGTGTGCACAGAGTTTGATGAGGGCTCAGGTAGGGGCCTTAATTTCCGGGCCTAAGTCAGAATTCTGACTTTCACTTCGCTGTTGAGCGTGGCTGCACTAACAACTTTGGAGCAGGCCCGTCTACAATTTCAGGTCAAAATGGAAATATCGAACAGGAAGGATGGGTATAAAGTATAAAAAACTATGGAATGTCAGCTCATATGGAGATCTAAGGGATGTCAAATGTGGAGATGTTGTTCAGTCTTATCCACCTATGGCTATACGAGGTTTGACGAGGTCAGTGTAATGATCTTCATATATGGAGACGCCGGTCATATGGAGAGTGTCATGTGAGCGTGATAGACTGACGACCATGATGTATGGTATGTGACAGAGTTACTGACAGGTTTTGCAGGTTTTCATAGTAAACTGCCATCTACGATCGCAATAATGTCAGATTTATTCCTTGTTGTGGAAATTTACTTGAAAATGAAACCCGGAATTCATTACATCATAGGCACTTTGCTTTTGAGGACTGTGCTTTCCCCCAGTTTTCATCACCGTTACATCACAGACAGAAAACCAGCTGTAGATTGGCTATATTTTCAGCTTGTTTTTATCTTCGTAGAGACGAAGTATGCATCAGCTTCATCATCCATGTAAAACTGAGCTGCCACATCCTTATACTGTGTATCCTTATATCCTCCATATTAAAAAGATCACAGAGTAAACTTCAGAGTGAAAAATATCTTCAAAGCTTTAAAGTAAACCTTAATATAAACGGAGGGGCAAAAAGGTTCCAAAGGGAGACATCATATGCATTTTTCAAACTGTGGCTTTAAATGGACAACTACTCCATGAACTGGGTCAAGAATCCAGCTGAGACACAACACTGAATTTTGCATTATGCAGAAATATTTTGAAAAGAAGACCGCCTGAGATACATAATCTAGGACAGTGGTTCGCAAGCACTGATTTCCACCAATTAGACAAATGCTATCCACAGAATGTCCACAGAAACAACTCTTTGACAGTATTGGAAATTCAATGGTGATTTGATTTCTATCATGCATAAGTGTAAAGATTAATAAGGAACCTCAGCTATCCTTTTTTGTTTCACTGTGCTTCACCGTCACCTGCTGCACCTTTTTCGTTATTGCATATTTGATAAATGCATTAGCAATGACATATTTTCCTAAAAAGCTGTCACATAAAATATCCAAATTTCATTTCAGTGAATGTTCATCAAAGGTTTTTGCTATAGCTACACTTCCAAGCCTTCAGGTAAAACTTCACTTAAGCTAGACCCACACGACATGAATTTTAAACTCTAAAATGACTTTGACATCTTGTTATTTCACACACATTAGAGAAATCTGAGCAGATTCTCTTCCCTATAATCTTACAATAAATGCACCTGTGTCTTTGTGTGTATGTACATCTGTAATGTGCGCAACTTGAGCCAACATACTGTATGCCCTCTAGCCAAACATATTTTACAGCTAGGGTAGGATATGCATTCCAAATTTTCATTGTTTTCATTGTTTGCATCATTCCCAAGCATGCCACGTCTAGTGTAAAAATAACTATAAATGCACTCTGTCAAGATGCCGTACGGGTGTGCATGCAAGGAGAGCGAGATTAGGTATGCTCACCACTGGCATGACTGTCACCATGGACAGCAAATAAGAGACCAGCCTTGGTGACGTAACCCAATGATGTTGATCCCTGACTGGGCAAGAGAAAACATCGAGAGAGATACTGTACTGTACATAAATAGTTCGCCGATCGCAGTACTTACACACTCTGTTTGCACAATTAATTACGCATCACACACACTGTGTCCAATTCGCCTCCTCCCCCGGATTCCACTGGGCATGTTAGCATTGCGTTGCAGCAGTTGAGGAGCTGATCTCTACACAATTTGATTCCACCAGCCTACGTCCCCACAGTGTCTCTATGCTCCACTCTATCACTCTTGTAGACGAGACTAGTCGTTCAGCTGTTGCACGTGAACATCCCAGATAAATATCACACGTTTGATAATTATCAGGATGGATCTGATAAATGGGGAACCCTCACACTTCATGATCGTCTGGTTAGATAATCGTTTCCAACCTGAACCAGGAACACCCCTGTAATTGTCAGAAGAGGTGTTTTTCCCCCCTTGATTATCATGTACATTAAATCCAAGTCCAGCCACTACGGTTTCCCTACAGAGCACCAGAACATTGAAATATAGTCTCATAATGTAGTAATAAAGATATACTGTAGCTTTGATAGCAGATAGTCTGTGTGTGTGTGTGTGTGTGTGTGTGTGTGTGTGTGTGTGTGTGTGTGTGTGTGTGTGTGTGTGCGTGCGTGCGTGCGTGCGTGCGTGCGTGCGTGCGTGCGTGCGTGCGTGCGTGCGTGCGTGCGTGCGTGCGTGCGTGCGTGCGTGCGTGTGCGTGTACGTGTGCGTGTGCGTGCGTGCGTGCGTGCGTGTGTGTGTGTGTGTGTGTGTGTGTGTGTGCACATGCACGTCTGCGTGCGTACATGTGTGTGTGAGAGAGAGATGTAGAAGGTGCTTTGGGACATCTTTTGATGTCTTGTGGCCCATTTCTTGAATGAGTTGATAACCCACTGCAATCCAGAGCATCCTTATTCCCAAACTGCAGTGCTCAGCAGCTCTGTGTGCTGCATGGTGATACTGCACCGCGCCTCTGTCTGTCTGCACCTCCTACTACCCTGTCACTTATTAGACGGCTCTTCTGTATGTTCTTTTATTTAACCACATAATCCCTGGCTTACATACTGTAGCTATTTTGTTGTGCGTCTGATAGCGACAATAGCTATTAACTGTAAACAAGTGTATGTTCACTGTCATGACCTGCAGAATACTCACGTGATTTATTTTGCCTTTTGTTGTGCCTTTTTTCTGAAAGGGCATTGTAGACGGGAAAGCATGCAAGGTAAGCAGAGAGAGGGGAGACATGCGAGACAAGATAAAAGTGGGATTTGGAACTCTGGTCCTTGTGATTCACAAGGATCATATGGTCTGTGCACGGGCTGTGCCACGTCTGCTGTAAATGAACTACTGATGATGAACTGTTATGGCACCGTACAAAATATATGAACTGTACAATGGCAACAAATTCCTGCCTGGAATGGGGAATGTGATATAGTGTGTGTGTGCCTGTGTGCATGTGTGTGCACGTGCGCATGTGAGGGTATAGGCCTATATATCTCATATGTTCGGGCTCGCTCTGCTCTTGTTATTTGATCTAGACACAGGTCTCCAGGGTCTTTATTACTAAAAGGTTCTATTCCTGGCAGCGCTGTGTTGTTCTCCACAAACCCAACAGTGCCGGTCCATTCTGGTGGCTCAGCAGTGGGCCTGAAACACATGTCCTGGTTTTTTCCAGCATTTTCTGGCATGCGGCCTCACTCGTGACCTATTGTTGCACTCCCTTTCCTTCTCACTTCTGCGCTGTCACTCGTCACTCTTCACTGGAGATTATTTTAGAAATGCCGAGAAGAGAAACACAGCAAACAGAAGTACAGCACTATACAGATATAGCAGATCGACAAGCTTCTCGTGGTGACACATGGTGAGCTTGTAGTTCTGCTATTTGTGCTGCTCTTGCGCAAGGCTGTCATGTGACCAAGAATAAAATAGGGCATTCGTTTATGATGGAGGAATAAAAGATAGAATATGGAGATATAAGCTCTGTGCCCGACAGCGACGATATATGAGATGAAGAATGAGAACGAGGGAGAGATGAAGAGTATTGGGAGCAAAGCAGTGAGGAAAGGACAAACAGTGCCGGGCGAAGAAGAACAAGATGGAGGGTGTAAGACAGAAGTGGCAGAAAAAGGGAGGGATGCAGGAGACAGAGATGTCGGCCGTCTGCTTGTTGTTGCCTTTTTATCTTGAATCAGATCGTATTTCATAATAAAGATCCACATGATTGCCTCCTAACAGGAGGGGAAGGAGGAGGAGATGGGGATGAGGTGGAGTCAAAATGAAATTGATGAATAACAGCTTGCCCTCCCTATAAGTGCCTCTCCTATGTTTTCATGGGCTAATGCGATTGTCTTAACTGGCATTTAGAAAAAGAACAAAAGGAGATCGGGGAAGAAGGAGAAAAAAAGAACGGGCAGAAAAACAGAATAAGGGAAGGGAGTGCTTGCTTGCAGCGTAGTGAAGGCATTGTTTGATTTCCATGTTGGCTGGATCCTCTTATTTTTGCTTCCCGCATTACTCTGACTGTCCCCAGGGTTCACTAAAACTCCCACCCTCTCAGATTCCCTTTGACTGACACTGAAAACCATGGCTTCATCAGTCCTTATATTGAGGACTGGCAGGAGGCCAGGCACCCGGCTGAGACGGTGCTGAGCCTGCGACTGATTCTGTCTGTCTATAGTTCTGTCTAAAAGGGAGATAGAGTGATCGACTAGCAGATTAACACACACCGAACAATAGATATGTGGGCATCAATGGCTCATGAAGGAGAAGGAGGGGCTTTCTGGGAACAGGAGAGGTTCTTGGTCTGATCGCCAGGCATTTCTACACAGTATTTTTGTGCAAATACACAGAACCCCCTGTACTGCTCCTGATGAGCAGGTTGGTCCTTGCAGGGTTGGTTGCTCCCACCATCCGTGTCTGATTGTGTTAATGGACTTTTAAATGTCCGTGCAAATTCTGTTGTGATACAAGATATCTTTTTAAGTGTGATCTGTTTA